>JAAGKR010001868.1:67197-99273 GCA_011419295.1 Clarias macrocephalus
AATAGTGTGTGTGTGTGTGTGTGTGTGTGTGTGTGTGTGTGTGTGTAAATAAAATAGTGTGTGTGTGTGTGTGTGTGTAAATAAAATAATGTGTGTGTGTGTGTGTGTGTGTGTGTAAATAAAATAATGTGTGTGTGTGTAAATAAAATAATGTGTGTGTGTGTGTGTAAATAAAATAATGTGTGTGTGTGTGTGTAAATAAAATAGTGTGTGTGTGTGTGTATAAATAAAATAATGTGTGTGTGTGTGTGTGTTAGGCTGATGACTATGAGGTGAGGACCTATCACACCACTAACTGGGTCAGTACTACAGTCAGTGGCCTGGATCAGGATGAGGCGTTGAGCACTGGCTTTAAGAGACTCTTCAAATACATCCAGGGAACTAATGAGAAGCGTAAGCCCTGCATGCTGTTTAACAGAATTTTCTATTGATTTATATTAAGTGTTTGTTTCTACTTTGCTTCTCTCAGGCAGAGGCTGATGAACTCCCTGAACAAATAACAGTCTCTGTGGTACATGGCTGTGGTTATCAGTTAACCCAGCTCTTCTGCCAGTTTCTAAACCGAGCATGTAGTAGGAGTGTTGCTAAAGAAAGCATTCAGGTTTAAACACCTGGTCAGTGTAAATGTTTCGGTTTTTGTCGCAAATCTGTGAAGATTCCCAGTCATCCAGGTGAGGTTATTTAGGAGCTGAGTCACGTCAACTGGATCTGGTGATTTTTAATTGTTGGGTAGAAATGTTTCACTACTAAGGTGGTAAGTTCCTCATATGACGTAGCCAGAAGTTTGTAACACGCCAACAGTTGGCAGCACAAGGCTGCATGTTCAGTCCCAGGGAGCACATAGCTTCATAAGTCAGTGTGCCAAAAGACCTCATCCTGTGTACATCAGGAGCCGTGCAACTGGTGCTATTCTGACCGTGTGTGTTATGACATCTGCGATTTCAAATTGGAACAAGGAGTGAATGTGAAATTGTGTGTGTGACTGGGCAAATCCACCACATAGACGTTTGACATGATTTGACAAGTTTACGGCGACGCTGCAGTGGGTCGTTTGAGGTGTTTTGAGGGCGTACCACGAAAGAGACCGTATCTGTGGCGGCCCATTCTCAAACCCTTTTAAAACCCTGTTGTATTAGTATCCTCCAGGATCAAAAGAGTCCTCCCCTGCCTGAAAGGTTTATGTGAACAATTGTTGAGCCTTTTGACCCTGGGGGATAGTAATATGAAGAACTTGCCACATTCAGTCAGATTGATAAGGCTACTTGGAAGAGCAGGAAAACGTTTCTACAGAAAACGTCTGTTTTTGAGCTGCAGTTGTCAGTTCCAGTACTGCAAGGCCAGTGATCCATTTCATGAAAAATTTTTTGGCTTCAAACTTATTGATCCAGAACTGCAAATGCTACAGCATTTAAACGATTGATATCCTCTGATTTAGAAAGAAAAAAAAGGGGTTCAGCCTAAACCATATTTACTATAATGATGTAAATTACATGAGGGTCTAGAAAACAACACAGCTGCACAATTTGATAATAAAAATCACTTTGATTATTTTGACACATAATTGTGATTTAAACTGTGATAAGTAACTATTAAATGTACCATTTTGTATTGAGATGTATTTATCTAGACAGCAAATAATGGCTGATAATGATCTCATGAAGAGGATGATCGACAATGTTTACTGAAGCAGAAAGTGCATGAAGTGATGCACCCATCATGCATTGCACAAGTCTCTGGAGCCAGTGTTCTAACCTGGGGTTGCTTCAGTTGGTGAGGTCTAGGCTCAGCTACGTTATCATATCATATACATAGTCAGCTGATGACCTGAATGTACTGAATGACCCTGATGGCACAGGCATATTCTAAGACTGTAAACAAAGTTAAAATTTGCGTTCCCAAAATGTCCGCAGTGTGTGAATGCATGTGTGAATGTTGACCAGAGGTTCTGCCATGGACATAAAATGGGAATGAATCCAATGGTAATCACATTTGTCCCTAGTTGGACTATAGAGATTCTTAGATGAAACATACTATAGCTACCGATGTTAAATCTGCTTACATTTGATCTTTAGCCAGCTCATGTGATTTAAAACACTTGGGCTTTGATGAGTAAAGGAACAGCTCATAAACATTCAGTGTCTCTATAAAACAAGGTGGTCATTGTAATCTTTTCTCCATATACAGTGAGGGATTAAAACTCATACAAGAATGCAAGGCAAGCACTATTATTCATGCGAGAAATGGCTAAAATGCACAAACATCTCATTGTCAGCACAATAGCATGTTGCTCATCAATTCACTTCAATTCATGAATGCAACTTATTTTATGCATCAGATATGAATTTTTTCAACATGCTATATTTTTATTATAAAGAAATCACGGAATAAAAAAATTGTGGCATGTTGTGAAGCTTTAATGTTAACACCAAAGTGATTTATTTTCCCATAACCGCATCGAACAAAGTCTTTTATTCCTCTTAAAGCACAACAACTTGCCAAAGAAAGGGGCTGGATAAAGATTTTAATTAGTGTATGTGGGGTGTTCATGTCAAACTTTTGATTGTGCAGAATAACAGAACATGTTATGAGAGTTAAAAACTACATTTATTCCTTTCCGCATTCACTAATGCACTTCTCCCAGCATTTCACTAGTGCTTGGATGCCATTAAGGTAGGTTTTTTTTTTTTATTACCCCAGAGCGTACTTTTCGTCTGGAAAACTGGCCTCCTAGGAACTACTTTAATGTCCAAAACATGTGGAAATGTCTTGGGGTCAGGATTGTGTTGATGACTGATGTTGGTGAATGACTGTGTGTATAGTTCCCACAGACACATGCCTCTCTTCTGCAAGTTAAGTTATTTTCAAGGATCATTTGCTGAATGATTACCTCAGCTTGGGTGTACGGCCTTCTTTAAAATATTTGCACCATTCAAATCCACCAAGCAAATGGCATTGTGCTTGAAATCTTCTGTAAATGTCAATCAGTTTGATGGCTTCATTCACGAGAAATGTTATCCCGTAAGTATATGTAAGTCCCCGTTTGACTTGAACGCCCCATGTAATTACATATAACATTGTGAAATATTTACGAAGCCACTTGTATCATGACCGCTTATGTTTTAGCAGTCGTAAAACATTTGTTTCTGTACATTCTCTTTAAATCAACACAAATGCACCTGCAAACCACAAAACCTTGTGTTCACTGCTCTGAAGACTTTCCCCATGTTAAAAATGTTAAGAAACTGCCTTATCTCTGACTGACTATTATCTAACAACAACTAAATTTTCCTTTTTAAACAACACTAGATTACGAGTAATGTCTGTAATGTAGGTTCGACAATAACCTGTTGAAACAAGTGAATAAATAAAATCAGTCTTCGTACTTTCTCTGCGGATTTCAGCCTGTATGATGTCCAGTTTAATAAGACTTCAGTGTGCCATAATTATTTTCAGTGACCACTTTGACTAGTTTATACAGAGCTATGGCTGACAAACCTGCTTATAGTCGAGTGTTACTCTGATGCAATGCTGACTCACACTGCTAATTTGACAAGTTTACAACTTTTCTTTGAACAGCTCAGCAGAACGACTGTAACATCATGTCATATATATATATATATATATATATATAAAAAGTACCAGATGTGTACATAATGTTTTTTTTTTAAGAGGACATTGAACTGTGTTTAACTGTGAAAGAAGTTCTTACCTTCTGTTCCTATAATAATGTGCTCTGTATTAGAGGTTGCCGTGGACATGACCGCCCCAGTGACCTGTCATATCAACTCTGGAGCGGAACCGACAGGTGAGGGCTCCTTCACTGTGTCCTTTTACGTCCCTGAGGCGCACCAGGCCGAGCCCCCTAAACCCAGCATCCCTGAAATCTTCGTCGAGAACAGAAAGGAGTTCACCGTGTTCGTCAGGTATTTATGTTACAACGTCGACACACCTCTGAGTGATGCTATAAACTCAGTTTCTGTGTTTACGTATTGTGTGTGTGCTTGGTAGGACATTCGGAGGCTTTGCAAACGCTCAGAACTCCCGTGATGAACTGCTCAAGCTGATGGAGAGCTTGAAGAGGGATGGAAAGAGCTTCAAAGAGGTTCCTTACTACCGCGTGGGCTACGACAGTCCCTTCAAGCTTGTTAACCGCAAGAACGAAATCTGGCTCGAACAGGATGAGAGGAAGGAGTAAATCAATGCGGCGTTTACATAATGCATAAAAAAAGGTCAAATTTTGGGTTTGGATTTTATCATTTTCCAGATTAAACTGTTGTACCTGTTGTTGTGCCTTTAAGTCCGTAAGTGCCTGTCTAGAGTTAAAGTTGTATGAAATCCAAACATAATTAGATGATTCCATCAGTACTGCAGACATCCTACAGTATGTCTGACTGCATTCTACATTCTCCTTTTTTATTGTCTTTGTTCTTGTGTGTTACATGGATTGAATTATTACAGTTTTTGTTTTGTCTATTAGCCAGATGAGAAAATGCAGGAAGCAGGTGTTAGCCTTCGCCGTCTCTTGCTGGTAGCTATTGTGGGAAAGGAGAGAGCTGCCCGCTGGCTGGAAATTGGCAAATGACCAAAGTGGGAAGATAATGTTAGGGCACGCAGTCCAGTACAGCTGTCATTGGGTATCAGTCATTCAGGCATGATGTCAAGATTGTGTTTTCACATCAGATGGCGTGTTTACCAGCATACTACAGTACTAAAGGTCAGGGGTATTAAGTATATTTAATATGTATGGTTTACATCTTACATCTGGCTAGCTATAACTGTTCTGTGATAACATTGTAGGGTTAATTAGAGGGTAATGCAAAAGTGGGAATAACTTTCTTTTTTGTGGGTCATTCAAATTGCACATATTGGTAACTCTTCTACATTCCATAATCAATCATCATGTTGAGTAATTAACATGACCAACCACTCAATTGATTAATAATTGGTTTAAATGCACAGTACAGGTTCAAATCCCATCACTGCCAAGTTGGCCCTGTTGGGCCCTTGAGCAAGGCCCTTACCCCATAACTGCTCTCATATATAATAAAATACATATGTAAGCAGTTCTGGTTAAGGGCGTCTGCCAAATGCCTTAATGTAATGTAGTTCAATGCTTCTTTGAAGTCCGCCATTAAAAACACAAGTCATAATTGCATAGAAACGCATATGAATTTTGTATAGAGAGAGTTACTCTGCCACACTATGTGTGAAATTTGAATGAAAAGGTATGTCCACTTTTATTAGTTACACAACTCGCACGCCCTGTTAGTCAGGGAGAATAACTTGTCTGATTACCCCTCAATCATCATGTAACCAATTAATGTGAACACTATTACATTCCTTTTACTTCCAGGTTAATTTCAATTACTATGTTCCTATTCCTATGTACTACGAGACTGCACTCACTGTCATTTCAAGTCATCATTTTATACATGAAATTGCTTAATTAAATGTCAAATTCTACCCCTTTTACTACAATGAATGATTCCAGATTGGAAATGTTTATAATGTTTAATCATTCTATATTAAATATCACTGTTTTACATGTTTAAACTTTCTCAGTGTGGATGATTTGAGCTTAGAATCTGAGGAAGACACGAGTACAGCTGCAGGGAGAAAGTATTCACTGATCCTCATGTAGACTCTGCACTGTCATCAGTTTATTTTCGAGGCAAGTGTTGCCTGAGGATCATGTTCATGCACTCAGCACTGTGTGAGAACTGCATTAATATACTGCGCGCTGATACCGAGCCAAAACAGCACCAGGATCTGTTTATTTCTGTGACAGCATCACAAACCCATATCAGTGAGAGTTGTGAAATTAAAAATAAAACTTGTTTTTGTGGTCAATTTCTAAACACTAAAAGAATTAGCATTTAAATAATAACGAGTCTGTAATTTCATACATAACGAGAACCCCAGCCAGTGGATGCATCTGTGTCTGTTGCCCCTTGCCCCAGACAAACAACACAAAGGAACGTAGCAGAGCAACACCTGGTTGTATTGCATAAATCACAAAAGCACAAAGCTGAAGACGGAATTTTTATTTATCCACAATATTCCTCATACGTAAATGGATAAATAGAAATTCCATTATTTGTCATCAGCTTTGTGCTTTTGTGTGTGTTTGTGTATATGTGTATATGCATTTTTCCATTTCTGGATTGACCCCTTTGTGACCTCATATAAGGAGATACCCCTCCCCCAGTTTGTTGCTTAGCTCTGCTGTTCTCTGGAACGACATGGCTCAGCAGTAGCACATTTACATGGGCACTGAAACAGTGCATTCTGAGTGAAATAAGAAGATTTTGAGATATGGAATACATTATCTGCGAGCTATTTCGGCTGGGACAGTAACACATTAACACCTTTGATAAATGAAAAGAAAAATATGGGGAATTGTGTTTTTCTTTTCAAATTCATAAATGTTTTGGATATCTGACATAATTCTGTAAACCTGACTTAACCCTCCTTAAGGCTCTGTGTCTTCTGGACTACATGATAGATGTTGGGAGGACAGAGATGGACATGACCGAGCAGTAAGCGCTGACCCTCCAGAAATCGTTAGAGATGACATACAGCCATGGGTGCCATGGAGACGCCCGTAACGAGTGTGGTTTGTCCGACAAGCTGACAGGTAGCAGTGAATCTCAAACACAGATGGGCCATTTTTAAATATCACCATTTATTGTATTAGAGAGACAAACATGAGGGTTAGCAGCCTTCTTTCTCTGTCACTGTGATTTTGGTTTCCTGGATCAAAAGGACAAGTATGAGACATAAAGGCCACAAAGTCGGAAACTGATCATGGGACTAAAACAGTGATGTAACTGTTTCTAAATAATGATGACTCTGTGCTGCAGATCTTTGAAACCCCTCTGAAATGAACGTCACATCACATTCTGCTTAATCTAAAAATAAATACTCTACAAAAGAAAGCCATTTCCTCTAACAAGGGTGTACAAATTCTTTGAAAATAAATCCAAAAGTTATTTCTTAATATTTTGGTTTATATACAAAAAAAAAAAAAAACAGTATAAAACTGCACATGAGAGATTTTATGTATGATTTTTAAGTTGTTAGTAAATGAGAAGAAATGTAAAAGCTAGTCTTTAGCAATGCTTTACAGAGGAATCTTTATTGCTCCCAGTCGAGTGAGCGCCTGAGCTCCGCAGAGTCACTACAGCAGGCGACATTTACATTTAAACTTTAAACTCTTTGGTTACCAAAATATTTCAAACAACACAGATGTTACTCGGTTCAAGTAGGTTTTCTCTTTGCAGGTAAAAACTCATAACCAACACGGGCTGGACATTTAAACATTCTGATCAAGCAACAGACAAACGAACACATGAACACAGTGCAAACCTACATACTAAAAATCGAACAGAAAATCTTCTCCTACAGCACCTCAACCTGCGTCTCAGTTGTGCAGCTTCAACAGTCCTGTACATGACACTGTTTGTCAGTTTCCCCATAACCAGTCTCGAGTCTCGAGAGCGAGTGAAAACAGTGGAAATGCTTTTACATGTCATCCGAAGATCTGTCGATGTGCGACAGAAGTGTCTGTCGATCTGAAATTCACCATACATTTCTAAGCAAGTGTTCAGCGGTCAGTTCACTGCAGACGGGCTGGGCTGCAAGCTCGAGAACACTGAAGGGATGACACTTGCTTGGCAAATCCTTCATCTCAGATTCCAACATACCATTTATTATAACTCAGTCCTTATACCTTCCCAACATAAAGTTCTTAAGGTAAACAGTGGAAGATGACAAGCAAACCAAACAGAACAACGAAATGGATTTTTGTGGATTTAAGTGGACTACTATAAAGGAAAGTACTTCCTCTTATACAACAGCAGGAACAAAAATAGTGAAGAGCTGTGACAAATGGGATCTACTTCAGACACAAATGAGTCTGAAGGAGGCACCTTATGGCTCGGCGTATCTCCATTACAACCAGCTTTGTGCAGCACGGCCCGGAGCCTTGACTGAGGACCAGACAGATTAGAGGCTCCCATCTGCCCGTCCACTGGTCCTCTGCCACTGGTCAGTCTCTGCTACTGTGACGAAGTTCATTCGTTCCCTTAGTGGGAAAAGTCTTTGTCATGTTATGTCTCCCCCTCACATAAAGTGCCAGTTAAGTCTTGAGTAACTGTGATGGAGGAACCTAATGGAGAAACAGCTTCATCCAGTCCTTCTCCACTCTCCGTTAACTCTCCTTCCCTCTCACAGATAACGGTCATTGGGCTGCTAGGAATTCGGCTCCGTGAATTGTACCTGCTGCTGGCAGCAGAGGGCGGTGTGCGAGATCGGCCGTACTTTGGTCCCAGCATCGATGAAGGGGACAAGGGCGAAGACAGAGAATAACGTTGCAATATGGCCTCATTCCGGGGCCAGTCCTCTGGCAGCCTCTTGCTGCGACCAGGGGAAGAGCAGGGGCTGTCCGGGCCTCCTGTAGGTGAACTCGGATCCAGAGAGGAGTCTAGAGATCGAGTCCTTTGGAACCGCGGGTCAGTTGTGCGTAGCATTTCGGTAGCGGACATGCGGAAGCTGCCTTCTGTGCGGCTGCCCTTCTTCAACAGCAGTGCCTTAAAGGTGTCACTGCTGGTGGCTGATTTGCGCAGGCTGCGCTGGATAGAACCGGACTGTCGAGGCAGAGTCGAGGTGAGGGAAGGAACTGGTCCCGTGGGTGTGGCCGGAGGAGATGAATGACCTCGCACGCGCTCATCGTCTGACTCCTTTCGACCCAGTACCTTTCGCTTGGACCTGCAGAGTAAAAACAAAAGGAGGGGTCAGAAATGTTCGAACGGAAGAAGTGCGAACTAAAACCATGGTTATGCAAGATGGGATGCAAGCAAAAAGCCGTTTTTTTTCCCGCAACAAAAAAACTGAAGATTTTAACTGCTGTGTCTCAAAAGCCTGAGACGGGTTGAGTTTTTACTTGCAAGGTTACCCGTGTATTAGTTATGTAATTAAAGCCAATTTATTATAAACTGAAGTGCAAACAAAGCTACTCCTACTTCAAGCTTTTCTCCCCTCAATTACAGTTTGTTTTGTGACTATTATTTCTCTAATGAACCTCCACCCTCCCAGGATTCTGCTTCGAGTTTTCTTGCTAAAACTAGTAGTGCCTCACATAGTTCATGTCTTTGCAGTGCAGGGTTGCATGTATTGGAAGAGAATGGATAACTTTCTGTTGGACAATAATGTCATTTATAGTGATCTGTGCACTTTAAAATATGGGAGTGGGGTAGTGGAATTAAGCACCAGAGCACTCTGGGAAAAGTGCCCCAAATCATTGTAAATAACAAGAGAATGAAGTCTCCTTACTAAGAGGAATGCCCAAGTACCATGCCCACTAGTCCTGATTCTGAAATAAAATCTGCACCAGCGCTGTAGATTACTGGACAAAAGGATTAGCAGGGGAATCAAGCAGAAATGTATTACAGTGCTAAAGGATTATAAGGGTAATCCCACTGTGGCACCGCCACGAGAGGGGAAACACCAATGGCCAATTACTTGCCAGACCGCACCTCTGGGGCTGGGGGGCATTCATGCCCAGCCATTCATGGTCTGAGCTGAGCAGCAGAGTGGGAAGGAGAGATGAAGGGAGACAGAAACAAATGGAAGAAGATAATAAGAGACATGAATCTTTGTATAGGAGACATACAAGTTTAGCACAGTGGTGCAGGACAAGGAACTGGCTTAGACCGCGATTCTTGCTGCGTTAGGAAACATTATCGTTTCTTTCAAAATTATAGTTATAACTGAAAAAAAAACACTCTAATGAAACCTTAAAGACATTCCATAATGACAGACAGATACAAAATAATAATAATAATAATTATTATTTATTTGTCACATGTACTTTGTAGCACAGTGAAATATATAAATTTTTTGCATATGCCAGTTAAAAAGCTGAGGTCAGCGCAGGGTCAGCCAGGTTACAGCAGCCCTGGAGGAGATAGGGTTAAGGGCCTTGCTCGAAGGCTCAACAGCGGCAACTTAGTGATGCTGGGGCTCGAAACCCCGACCTTCAGTAACCCAGTAACAGTCAGCCTTAACCGTTTGGGCCACCGCTACCCCTCAAATAGGACATAACATCCCCCCTTCAACAAATTAAACTGAAGCTCAAAGAAACCAATAATGTAGGACACATAATGTAAAAATGTACAAAGCAGGAGGTACTAAGTTGAACATTCAGTGCCAGGTTGTGAGATCATGGCCTACACACAAACAGGCTGAGTGCATGCTCATTGTGTGTTTGCTTATCCATTATTTCTTAAATCATTTTTTCTGCATTTGTACAATTGTCTTTGCGTATACACTGAACGAAACATACTGTTCATGCACGACACAGTAACCATGCCATTGACAAAAACAAACACATTTGACCCTAGATATGTGTAGGAATAGGTGACTGGATCCACAGTATACAAGCTTATTTTTACTCCTTAATGCAGTTAACCCTGTAGCTGAGAACCGTATAATCTGACAGAGACACCAGGCGAGCCTCTCTCTACATTCCAGCTTTGATGGCTCCATTACAGATCAGCAAGACGCACTGCTTTAAAGTTAGGAAAGAATATTTACAGAAGCTTAGGGAAGAGAACTGATAGGTGTCACATAAGGACGAAAAAAAAAAAAACTCGAAAAGGTGTGTACCTGTGAATTGCTGCAAAGAGGTCCTCTGTGGTGCGAGGCCGTGTGGGAGTAACCATGTCTTGAGAGACGTCACCGTTAATGCTGGGAGTCTGGGGCAAGTTTGATGAGTTGGACTCGAATACTTCACCTGGAAGACATATGAATGGCAAATGAATATCGACAGCAAGGAGAGCTTGTAGCTCTGAGGTGCTGACACACACTGCTTCTTATGGAGAAGGAAAACAAGCACCCACAGCCACATACACTGCACACATTGCACACATTCCAGAGATGGCACGGAGCCTGTCCGACTCGAAAGCATGTTGCATCTACATGACGTGGGTAGAATGGGTGACAAATACATACCACACGTTCTGGAGAGAGATAAGAAACACGCCAACATGTACGGCACAAGTCAAAAATACTAAATACTTGCCGAGAACTCACACACAACAGCTGCAAAGCATACTCAATGTCAGAAAAGAGGACAATCTAAAAAAATGACACATTTATCCTACTCGAGCAAGCATCGCATTCTAACACAGACACCCTGCCGGTCCCTGTTGTACTCAAGGACAAAATGCTCGCAGTAACTCTCTTAACTCTTACATTTTCATAGATGAATCTACCTCTCCATCAAAGTTGAGTTGCTCTGATCCTGTCCTCGCGTTCTGCTCTCTCATCTGCACTTGCCTGAGATGATGTAGCTCATGTTATCCACTCTCTTTCCTCCCCCCTCCCAGACCCTATATACCCCTCCCGTCCACACTAAGCAGCCAGCCCTTGGGAAGACTGCCCCATCCTATCTTCACTATGACGATGTGCAGGGCAGGATAGAAAGGGAAAGAGACAGAGTACAGGATGGAAGCGGGGATGTAACAGATGTAAGGATAAGGCAAGTAATGAAGGAAGAGATTTAAAAAAGTGCATGAAACAGGATTTAAAAATAACCTAGAGAATACTGGATGGACTGGGGGGGGGGGGGGGGGGTGACAGAAATGAGGGAATTAAAGAGAAAATGAACAAGAGAGGGATCTGGACAAACAGGAAGTTAGTGGACAGTAAATCAAGATGATAGATGTATGCCAAATGCCAGAACAGACAGGAAGAACAGAAAGAATTAATTAAAATGTCTGCTGCAGTAGTGTTCCACAAGCCCTGATTCGCCAGGGAGGAGGTGGGCATAATCCCTTGCCTCAGTTCACTAGAATTAGACAAACATTACGCTTACAACTGCACTGCCCTTGGGAGCTCACAGAAAGGTGAAATTCAGCTCATAATGCTATTCAGTTGAACCAGTTAACAAGAGTATTCACCATATGACAGAAGTAATAAAAATCACTTGCAATGTGTTCATTAGTCTGACTTGTCCAAGGTACTCCAAGGTACTCCCATGCTCTTCGTCAAAAGTATAACATATACATCTGACAATGTCTAGTGTTTCCAGCATTTAAAAAAAGAACCAAAGTACTGAAAAATGTATGATTCTGTCACCAAGTTTTACAAATGACTGCTGAGAGCAAATTTAGAAAATGTTCACTCACCGTCGTCTTTGGAGCAGACTGATCCTACAGTGCTACTTATTGCATATTCGTCATCCTCTGCAATTTCTTCCTCTTCTCCTTCTGAAGAGTCCATTGCATCATCAGCAGACGCAGAGGCTTCCAGAATGACGGGAGTCTGAGAGGGTTCCTCAACCTGACTATCAGCTGAGCATGTGATGCTTTCACATGTGGAAATCTTGTCATCATTTTTCTCTACCTCCTCCACATCCTCGGGGTTAGGCACGCAAACCGGCATCAATTCTTCAACTTTTAAAATCTCTTGAAAAGATTCCTTCTCCTCATTGTGTAGTGTCTGCCTGTCCTCTACAATGAGCTCTGCGTCAATAGCGGAGACTTTGGAGAGTTTGGGCTTCTTGGACAACAGAGGAGGTGCTTTCTTGGGTGTGGTGTTTTGTGGTTTCCTTTCCTCCCTCTGTATACCATCCAATTCCGCTTCCGGGTGGCTTATGAAGTCACTTGAAGGGCAATTAGTCAATTCATAGGGAAATTCTTCTCCTGAATTTGTCTTAGGTGGTGTCTCTTCTTGGTTCTTGTCTTTGGCGAGTATATTCTCTGTTGATGGAGATTTTATTGTTCCATTTATTTCAGGAGTAGAGCAAGAAGGTTGCTTTGACACAACAGTCAGGTCCTTAAACTGTTTAAAATTCTCTGTTATGCCATGGTTAGTAGAAATCTGCTTGGTTTCCACCTGCTGAGATTTATTGTTGTCTTCCCTTTTCTCTGGTTGCTTGACTGACCGAAGCTGCACACTTTGGAGAGCAAACGGGGTTATTATTGGCATCCCAGGCTTGCCAATCTCTTCAGAATGAATGGACATTGACCTTCTCTCTGAGTTTACTGGTTTGAGTCTTTCTTTAATTCCCTTTAGACTTGCAGAAGAAGGTATAACTGGAGTCAATGCAGGCAAGCATGGGGGTTGTGGGGGAGTATGAGCATTTACAGTAGAGGGAGGTGGTGGAGGTAGGGGTGGATAAAGAGTGGGGCTAAAGGATCCATTATGGAGCATGCTGTCGTCATTCAACAACTCTGGAGGGGGAGGGGGAAACTCTGGTGAGGAATCTATGGAGGATACTACTTCATGATGTGGGGTGCTGGGTAAAGGAGGAGCAGGTGGAGGCGGAAAGGTTTGACTTGAAGTGCAGACAGGACTGCAGGGAGGAAGAGGTGGAGGGAAAGGCTCATGGGTTAGTGGTGAAAGAGACCCTGATAAATGAGGCAGTGGTGGAGGTGGAGGGGGGATGTTGTTCCTATTAGAATCTGAAGTGTTAGAAGATAAAGATGTTGAAGAAGAGGAGATGGACACAGACGAGAGCAAAGAGGACTTCCTTTCAGGCACACGTGGCTTGGGCTTACAGCCAGAAGGTGACATAGACCTCATGAACGTGGGAACAGGAGTACCAGCTGTTGGAGTGTTGGACTGACTTGAATATCCACTTGAAGGGGAGGTCAATCGATGCACCCTATCTGGTGAGGATGTGTTTACCTGAGGCTTTGCTGACATATTGCCCTGAGCAGGAGGAAGGGCTTTCTGAATATCGTTGTGAATATGTGGTCCATTTGCCACTATATCAGGTTGTCCTCCATTAGGCATCAAGTTTGCATGTGCTGGTGATTGTGCCTGATCACTATGCAGACGAGGGTAATCCATGTAATAGCCCCAAGACTCTGCGTAATCAGACCGCAGGCTGCTGGTGTCACTCTGTGACGGTGTGACGTGACAGATGGAATAAACGTTAGCCACCCCTGCGGCTGACACACAGCTACTGCTTGCACTTAAGCTGCTCTGGCTCCTAGGGCGCAACATCCAGGGGTCTTCGTAGTCACTACTAGGGCTTTGAGATGATGAGGTCAAAGACCCCTTCCCTTTCAACCCATTTTGCAGCGACTGTTGAAGCGTCGCAATCAGTGACTCATTAAGAATTGACCCATTGCTAGCATTAACACCATTTTTATTCTTAGGCTTACGCTGCAGGGAGTCTGTACGTGCTGGTGGAAGGGGTGGCTTCTTAGACTTGCGGAGGGAAATGGAGCGAGATAGCGACTGATTACTGTAAATGCTGCTACGGTCACCTGGCTGGCCTATGTACTCATACATGCTATGCCGTGCTGCCCTGCCTGCAACGCTATGCCCTTTTGGTCTCAGACCTGAGTCCAAATGCATGGAAGTGTAGTAACCATCATTGTCCATGGAGTAGAGTGAACTGGAGTCTGTTCCTTTAGAGGACCGCTCCAGGCTATTGTAGAGATGATTGATAGGAGTGGAGCAGCTGGAGGTGAGTGGTCTTCTGGGCAAGACATTCTCAGGGGTGTCATAAATCCATTGCTCATCTGATGATGCTGTTCCTGCAGCAAGGGTACTGTGGCTATTTAAGCTGCTATCCGACTGACGGGCTTCCTGCATGTCTGTCTCTCCTGACTGAGCACTGGTTGCCACGCTGGTGGAGCTTTCTCCATTGATACTTGATGATATCCTGAGAGGCCTTGCATGCAGTTGCTGCCCTGGGCTAGAGTGAAGGGAAATCACCTCAGCTGAACATGACAATGTTGCATTGGGGATGAGCGATGTGGAGTATGCTGCATGAGGAGATACAACAGATGCAGTCCCCCAGTCCCCATGTGATCCCCATACCTCCTGGGATTTTGGGCGGGCTGAAGTGCTAGTCCTAGGGGCGTTCCTCATATGAACTGCAGTGTCATCAACTTGGAGCTTTCCAATTTGCCGAGATGCTGGTACGGCACTATCCTCTGGCCTAACTGAGTTACCGCTGTTCAAAAGATCTGTGTTCAAAGAAACCCGGGCACCCCGTGGCAAGCTGTGGAAGCGCTGGGGATCACCATTAAATCGAGGAGCCATGACATGCACAGGCGATCCAGGAGAATGGTCATTTGCACCTGTAGATATATTGGTCGCGGATGTTGACAAGCCAGCCATTTGAGCAGCAATTCCTTGCCCTTTCTGAGCTCGGATTCTCCTTACAGATGGTGGAACAATTTTTATCTCCTCGGTCTGGCACCCGGAATCCCTCATCTCAGAGCGCCTTAGCGTAGAACTCATACTCCCAGAACGTTCCAATGTTGAAAACGGTCCAGGAATGAACATGGACTGTGGTCGCAGCTCCCCTCCTCGTCCCTTAGCTGCAGTGGAGAAAAACAGTAATGAGAAACATTCACGAGCATTGCTAGAGATGCTCCCTTCCCCCCCTCCTCACTTCGTCTCTTCTTGACATCTGCTGTCAATCAGACTGAAGCATACCTATTAAGAGCACTAATTAATTTGATTAGCTGTGCCCACATCTGACATGTTAACAATATGTGGAAATTTTGATTAGAACTGATAGCCTGGAGGAAGACTACCGTAACATTGCCTAGTCCCGAGAGTGCATGAGTGAATGTGCATTTGTCTCGGATCAGAACCAAGACCATGAGGTGGGATGGGCAGCTCAAATAGCAGCACAGATTTTCTCAGTATTACTCACACCCACACACTACAAAAATATATATTATAATGTTGTCATGGACAGTATTTTCAACAGTTACTTAAACATCATGGTTACATTATCTTAGCTTTTATTTGTAAAAATAATGGTACAGCATATAAATAACCGCTGCAGTGGGAATTAAAGCAGTTTCGCTATGGATTAGGAACCAGGATTAGGACAATGCTATACCCACAACCTTCTGCTTAAAGGTTAGGATGTTTAAAGCTGATACCCACAGCTAAGTACATGCAAAAGAAAAAAATTACATAAGGAGGCTTGGCATTCTCAATGCAAAAACCAGCATGAAAGAAATGCTATTAAAAGCAGTAACAGATCCATGTGTATGTGTGTTGAGAAAATGCAAAACAGTTGCCCAGAAACCTTTCTTTTTGCCCCATGGCCCTGTTGTTGAGTCCTGGTTGACCACCCTTTTCCATCTTTTATACCACCTACAAAAATGTTATACGATCTGCCAGTAAATCTGGAAAGGGGATCAACCTAAGGTTCCAGTGAGTTAAATTACAAAATGTGGTACATCATCTTCACATTCAGGATACCATAAACCAGGGTACAGACTGTAAATAGATGAAAGCAGGTGCTGAATGCTAAAGCTACGTAACAGGAAAAACATGGATCTAAGAGTAAATACTGTATTGCACTGGTTAAATGAAAAATGCAGACTGCGTAAATGGGGGGGAAAAAAGCAATAGAGCAAAGCACTAGAAGCTGTAAAGAAAATGTCATGTAAAAAGTACTACATGGAGCTGGACTGGGAAGAAGATGATGGATGCTCAAATCAGATTCTGATTTGATTGTTCTGAAACAGAACAAAAAGTAAAGAAGCAAAAAGCTTGCACATTGACGAAGATTATGAAGCACTAGCAAGACTTTGACACTGGGCACTACACTACACTACAACATGAAGGCTAGATGATGGCAGGCAAAGCAGGAGCAGCAACGGTGGAGGCTGGTCGAGCCAAACCATACCTAGTTCCTGCTGAACGTTGTCAGGTAAACCTGAAATAGTCTTTCTCCGTTTGACCTTCTTGGGCCGACGGGTCAGAGTGTCAGTGTTTATTAGGGAGCGGCGGACGCTGGCCTGACGGTCAAACGTCTCCCCTGGAGACCAGGCGAGGAGGGCAGGTGTGGAGAGCAGACAGGCAGTTAGTGACGAGCATGCATTTCTCATGCGGGGTATACATATATGCATAAACGAACACACACGATGCGCAAGACAACTTGGAAAAAAAAATGGAAGGAAACTCAACATCTTCTACTCTTGTGACGAGGAACTCAACTCAAATTTAAGACTTCATTACAATAAAGAGAGCATTTCTTGGAACAGAATGCCACCTCCTAACAAACATAAACAAAACCAAATCTTTATTAAAAACAAACAGTAGCATAAATTTACCTGCAATATTAATTGATAAATCATCGTCCATTTCTTTCTTTATAAAATTCATCTGAATTATACACACAATAATATAAAGTGAATATAAGTGACTTTCTCATGAGTTCTTCTGAAAACATACCTCCTGTTCAACTGCTGAAAAATTTGTGAACTTTCTAAGACCTCAAAATTAATGTAAATAAAACGACTTTATAGGCATAGTTAGCATTATTATAATGTATATAAAGTGACTCTCAAAATCCCCATTTCTGACGGCTTCCCGAAAAATCATTCCTGCTGCAGGATTCCAGGCTCTTAGCAAGACATTTCCAATCTGCTAATCGTCTAGAAACACTGAGCTATGGTCTGCATGCGTGGAGTTTACATGCTCTCCCTGTGCTTAGTGGGTTTCCTCCAGGTACTCCAGTCCCCCATCACCCCCTCCCCCACACAACCACCACCACACAATTGAAATACAGGTAGATTAGGCTAATTGCATGCAGTGTGTGCCCTGCGATGGATGGCACCCTGTCCTGTACCAAACATTGTGCCCAAAATCCCCTGTATAGGATACGTGGTATAGTAGAAGGATGAATGAAAAAATATATAAAAAATCATGCACAGCAGTTTGTTCAATAAATCGTGCTGTACTGCTTATAGAGAACACATCATTTTCATGCTGTCTAGACATCCAGCAACTATGTGTATGTTGGGTGTGGGTGTGTATGACTGCAAGTCTTGAGCCACCCCTTATTTCTTCATATTAAATGAAATTAAATTACGTACAGTAGATTAAACCAAAGAAATGGGAATTTTTTTATACCGTGACCGACTTCAATGCCATTAAAGAAAAAGTCTTTAAATTGGTTGATTATGTAACAACCTCAGCAGCAACCTCATTTCTCCTCTCATCATTACTCAGCATCACCGGTATACTAATCACCGGTCTGATCATCGGTCATCATCTGCACCTGTTTCTCATTGGTTCATGCCTTACGTTAGATAAGGCGGATTTTTTTTCTTGAATGATTCATAGGTCAGTTTGTGGATTAAAGAAAAAAAACATTTCTGCTCAGGTTCAGGGACTGGGTAAAAAATGAGAAGCAAAAAGTCTATCAGGAAGCCTACATGAACAAACTGGCTGTTTCAAGCAAAATAAAAAAAAACAAGAGGGGGCTCAAGACTTCTGCACAGTACTGTACATGGCTGGATTAATGCTTGATCTTTGACTGAGATCAGAAAGAGAATCAGAGCTCAATTACACAGATCGCTTGTCTGGAAAAGCTCAGTTTTGTAAAAAGAAAGAAGAGAGAAAGAGGTTTACATAACAAGTTTACATACAGTACCACAGCGGTGTTAATGTTAGTGCATGCAGGTATACGAGCCACCAAAATAGTGATAACACTGAAAAAAACTGATGTGACAATAAAATAAATCCTAGAAAGGAAAGATCACAAACTCGCTGTGGTCTGATCTTTACCACACCTTACTGTGTAAATTCTACAGCCAATGCCATGACGGTTAATATTGACACCTCTATTAGGGCGCGATTCTTACCTGTGACATTGATGGGAACGATGTCGGTCATAATGGCCTGCGCTTGTTGTCTCATTTTTTCCTCGGGAGTGGGTAAGGGTTTGAAGCGTGGCTCCTGCCCGTCCACCTCATCCCCGTCGGCCTTTAGGGCACCGTTTGCTCTCATTGCGCTGGAGCTTTTGTCCCCTTCTGCAGAGGAGGCATTCGACTGGAAGGAAAGTAAAAGAAAGAGTCGGGTGAAAGGTTCTAGACAGGATGAACTTTTTAAATTGTGATAACGAAATAACAGAAACTGAGCGAATAAGTACTAGATGGCTAGCGATCAGCTTTTTCCTGACTTAATCAGTGCTGACAGCTCAGCTTCAGTCCAGAGGTGCTTTAGAGCGGTCCTGACCTTTTGAAAGTTTATGAGTACACGGAGCAGTTTCACGGCCAATGCAACACGCGGACACACGGAAGTTTGGGAAAACAGACATATGCGCGCACGCAGAAGATGAAGTCGGAAATTCACTCTGGCAGGAAACTTGTTCCGGCATTGTGGATTATGACTCAGATGGAACGGAAGAGTTCGAAGCAGCTGGATTCCCCACTCCCGCAGCGGTGCCATTAAAACACGGACACCTATAGTGATAGTAGTTATGCAGCATGACGAGCAAAAAAACATCCCTTTAGCGCAATCACCACAGAGGGACGGAAAAATCCACGAAGAGGAATTAAATGGTTAGGAATTAGTAAAAATGACTTCAGCATACAGATGGCAGGACCAGGGGTCAGGGGGTACAGGGAAAGCATAGGGAGGAAGTGGAAGCCCCGATACCACTGTACAAGTGTATGAATACTTTTGTACTTGTTATTGTGTAGAATAAACAACTAATAGTAACTCAACTCAGGCTAAAGATCTAATTAGGTTTTGGAATAGATGTGAGTAATATACACATGATAGATCATGCCAGCCTCCCAGTAATTCTGCATCCACAGCCACATTATTCCATTAAGGTCCCAGTAAGTAAGACGAATGCTCTAAGCTGAAAGTAACAGGTGGCTTGTGGTGTGTCTCCAGATGCAAGGTAGCAACACATGGCTGACAGCGCTAATAAAGGACTAAGTGAGAGAGAGAGAGAGAGAGAGAAAACAAAGAGACGTATGAACCTGAGATGAGGCCGTTGTGGAACGACTTCCACTGGCACCATCATGTACACACATCTCAGTCACATGAGCCACATTAACATGGACAATATTTCTTTAATCTGATTAAATCATTCTGATTACACACTTATGTTAACTGTTTACTTGTGATAAGAAGTGCATTTATTTGCAGCTTTTAATCTGCCAAAAATATCACACACAAAAAAAAAAGAATTCCACCTCATTAAACCCCATCTTCTATGTTCTAATTCGTTACAGAAATTCATTCTTATCAATGATTGCGTAGACGGTTCAGTGTGTGTGAAATACAGGCCATTCAGTGACCCTTCCTCATTTTACTGATTAGAAATGGATGCAAAATTTTCTTTCCAGAAATTCATTACGTTACGCAATGTTACCCCTACATGGGTCAAACATGCGCAGAAAGATTATTTGGTTACATGGCCAATATTTGCCTACTGAACAGATTATTTAAGATTTACACCACCTCTCTAAATTCTGATCGAGCCGGATCGGAATTGAGGTGTTTACATGATGCATTTTTATTCAGACTGATTAATGATTAAGATGCCTTTCTTCTTTTATACAGATATTGTAGTTTTTTATTATTATATTTTGCATGTATATTAATTTATTATGTTTGTAGATCAGTTATTTTGAACTTGTTTTATACTAAGTAAATGATGGCTTGGAGTATGTGTATATTTGACACAAGTTCAGGGTTTTGTGCTGCAATATCCTGTCTTGTCAAATTTTGTATAAATAAAACATCATACAACTGAGCCACTATTCTGACACCACCACTAACACATAGAACACTGTAACTATTCAGAAAGTTCAGTGTTGGTGGTATTTGCATGCGCCATGGTGTCTCACCTTATCATCAATATCATCCTCGTCCTCATCCTCCATCTGGCTGCTGTGGGACTGGCCTGAGCCTGAGAAGGTAGGGCCCTGGGAGTAGTATTGGGAACTGCGAAAGCCATCCTTCCTCAGCTTATCACAATCTGAAAAACAAACACACACACACACACACCTGGTCAGAACAAAGAAATCTGGGTTAGAGATTTATGCCTGGGAAAACATCAAAGGAAACATTTGGTCATTTATGTACGCAAGGAAACCTGAAAATGAGGGATGTCTGTAGAAGTGTCCATTGAGCTCCCTCTAGTGGTTGAAATGGAACAGCACATCTCTCAAAGTTCATAAAAGCAGAAAATGAAAAATGCGGAGAAAAAAAAAAAAAAACACAGTATGTAAGCACGTGTGAAGTGGAACGTCTCACGTCTACCCCTGCGAGTCTGGCGGCGTGGGCGTGTGCGAATCAACCACAGGAGTGTGTCTCAGTTTCATGCTGCTTGCTACAGATGGCAGCCCGACGTCCCTTTGGAATCAAGGCAGATTTCCGACACTACTCTCCATTAACCATGCAGATAAGAAGTGTGTCTACACAGAACGACACGTTCACACATTCGGATAGCAGAAGCCTCTTCTATAATCAGCTCCGTGCTACCGTATTCGTACAGCCTCTCGTTTTCCTGATGACACAACCTCGAAAGTCAGTGAGGCAATGGAAATAAAAAAAAAAAGCAGAGAGGTGGACGTCTCCCCAGACACGCTGACGCAGAGAGACTCCCACATTTAGTTACCTGAGCATCATGAATGAAACGCAAACCCTTGTGTTTATCTTAAAGTCCTTACGGAATAGAAGGTATTAGAGTTTTGAATTCATGGTAACCGTGACAGTGTGGGCTGTCCGCATAGACAGAATGTTAGGACTTGGACATCATGTGTTATGGGAGAAGGTCCACAACAAAATGTTAAGTAGAGAATGAACCACTACAGGGCAAAGTCTACTTAATAGACTTTTATTTTTAATCTGTTTATAGATAAATTTAGTATATGTCATATTATAAGATGGGATACATATACATGATAACTTCCCTTCAGCACTAAAACATGAGAAGCAGACCACTTCAACAAAGTGCCCTAAAGGACGTGTAGAAAGCCACACAGAAATGTGTTTGTCAAAAAAAAGAAAAAAGAAAAAAAAAGAGCCAGGACAGGGGGAGCAGTAACATGAGAAGGTAAAAGAGAATAGAGGTACGAAATCAATCCTGGTTATCTGATATATGAATTCCTGACACTCAGGAGACCCCTCCCTGTTTCGTACACACAGCCCTTTTGTCTTCCCCTGAATACACACGCATACAGCAAACTCTTCCATTTCAGTCCTCTAAACCTAGGATTGATCGATGTCAGTGTGTGTGTGTGTGTGTGTGTGTGTGTGTGTGTGTGTGTGTGTGTGTGTGTGTGTGGCGGTAATAAAAATGTCTCATACCCCTTCCTCTCAAACACACACACAAATCTTCAGTTCATGTCTCTTGTATGTCACTAGTACAGTAACACCTGTTACTGTATAATTCACCGGCCAGCACACTGCCCACCTGCCCACTGAAGGTCTGCTCATGTTACAGAACCCCCCCCCCCCCCCCGACTCAGGATCAGATCTAACTTACATCATTACATCTTAAACACGTTCTCCCCTCGCAGATCACCTGATCTGGCATCAGACCTCCTCTACACTGCAAACACACACGAGTGTCTCAGCATAGTGATGACCTGCAGGTGGCCGGGGTGTTTACCTGCTGCAGTACTTAATAATGCATTTAGTCACGGCATAAAAGTTGTGTCCCGGTCGATTTTGCTAGGCGTTTTAGATGTGTAGCGCCGAATGCTTAAAATCTTTTCTGGATTTATTTTCCTTCATATCACTTCATCCTGGCAGTGGATCCAGAACCCGTCCTGGGAACACTGGGCAGTGTGTGGGAATACATACAGGGTGACACTCACACACGTTTTTTTTTTTTTTTTTTAGAGTTGGGATAAAACTGGAAAACCCAGAAGAACCTGGGAGAACTGGGAGAACAGGCAACATTCCAGACAGCTTATGAGCCCTGGAGCTGCGAGATGACATCACAACCTGCTGAACCACCTTTTTGAATAAGTGAATATTTGTGTTAGATTAGATTAGAGTTTTATATATATATATAGTTTTCTACAGAGGTGGCCAAAATTATTGAGACAAAAAGGTCTTAGGATCAAAATCCACCACCACCACATTAGCGATAACTTAATACTCAACTGTTCAGATGTATAATGAGGAAAAAAAAAAAAAATAATAAGTTGCTCTGGATAAGGAGTCATGTCTGCCAAATGCCGTAATGTAAATGTAAAGGCATTCTCTAATTTCTTTTAAATAATTTTATGCAATGAAACTGCTATACAACAAGCACTGTTCAGTATGTTCAGTCCTTTACTCTTAACCAGCCTCCTGGGGACTGTCTGCATTACTTTGGCGTCACTCCATAAATCCATGCCTGCTTGATCGCTTCCTGAAGATCACGTATAGAAATGTGCCGCAGAAGTTCGCAGTTCACTTGAGAATCCCTACATTTTAGTCTTTTTTTTTCTGCAGAAGTGGACAGGCCAATTTCAGAAAGTGAAAGTTCATATCTGCCATATGTTTGTTCAATCCATTAACTGATCCTAATGAGCACAACTCTTCAGCAAGATATGTGAGAACTAATTAGCGACATCACCTGGTTTGTGCACAGAAAAAACTATAATAATAATAATAATAATAATAATAATAATAATACATGTTGCCTTAATACTTTTGGCCACCTGGAACAACTTGTGAGACAAGCACAGTCTGAGGTAATCTGAGGTAACGCTTGTGAATGCTTCGGCTATGGCCGCTATACGGATCACTCCTCTTAGCTCTGGTGTTGATGTCTCACCTCTGAGGGCTGTTTTGAGGTTGACTTTAGCTTGCCGGTGCAGCTCTTCCACACAGGCTGGTCTGGATGAAGGCAGGAACACATTCTCTTGCTGGTGCCACGGTGCCGTGTAGTGAACTGTCCACTTGCTCTCCTCGTCCAGGTTAGACACGGCTGCGGACGGAACAAAGTACCGGTCAGAAAATACAATACAAATAGACATAGATCGCATTCGATTAAAGCGAATTGCATGATGTCAAAACGCGAAAATGCAAACACGTCTTTAGAACCCTTAGACGCGCTGTAAGACTCGCCGGTTACACAGAATAAGATCTGTACTAGTCTTCACACAGCTCACACAAAACTCTGTGAGTGACACACTAGGCTCAATGCCAAAACACAACAATCAAGAAAAGAGAAAAAAGGAGACACACCACCAAATGCTGCTCACATTCTCCATCTGTAAACTCGGCATGACTTCCAGCTAAAACGCTCCAACAGTTTGCTCCAAACTCTACTGTCTCAGTTGCCTTCACGCACCAGCACGCCTTTTGAGGAGGAGATCCTGAACGACTCGTCCTGCCGTGTCTAAACACAGAGACGTGTCTTAAAGCCGCAAATGGGTCATTAGGAGCGGCAGGCGGGCCGGGGGAAGGGGAAGCCGGGGTGAATGTTCCGCGTAAGAACCCTGGTGTTTACATTTGCATGAGCACTATGCAGAAATGCCAGTGGCTGAACGACTGAGAGAGGGAGAAGCATTTCGGTAAACAGGAGGAGGTGTGTGGGGTTTGGGTTGGGAGGGGGGGTCCCAGGTGTTACCTTCCATTACGACACTGAATGGTTTAGAGAGCTGCTAGACCGCTACTGTATGTTCATTTACAATACACAGGAAGGCTTAAAACAGATGATGTGTGAACGAACGCCAGCTCTCAGTGCCGATCAGTGGCTACTGCTGCCAGTTCCAGATGGTGTGGTGAACCCGAGAACCTTCAGACGACTGTAGAGCGTCATGTGCCTTGAGCAATAAGTACAAAGCAACAGTCATGAAGCAGCCTACGCATTTACTTATCAGAACTATTAAAAAAGTCTTATTTAAACCACACCTTCTATTACAGCACAGGGAATTTTATCCACATATCCTATCTTGGTATGAAGCTGGGATCAGAGATGATGAAGCCCTCGCGTCAGTAAGCCAGAGCCTTAATCATCGTTTTAAGGCCGTACAATCCCAACAAATGAGGTATGTGGAGAAAAATGAGTGAAGCCATGAAGCTTTCGAAATTCTGTCTACGTTTAAAGATGAGTCCGCTGAAAATGCAACATCCAATCGCTTGAGCTACAAGGCCACCCTCTTGTGGTGTACAAATGAATAGACACGTGAGACATATGATGCAAAACAAACATTAGCGGTAATATATTTTTAAAATTAGATTCTCAATGGCAATTAACTCATAAATGATTATCGATCATTAACATCTCTACTATGCAATGTACTATACTATACTGTCAACATTTCAGCTGCTGAAACATGCACGGTGTCAGTCATAACATTATGACCACTGACAGATGAACTGAATGACACTGATCACCGACTCTTCAACAGTAAACTGGAGAAATGATCACTGGAACCCAAGGCTTACCCATGGCCTTGTGGTCTAATCCCCCAGAAAATCCAAAACAGCACAATAAAAGTCAACGCTGGCCAGGACACCCAGTGTACAACAACACGGCACACGCATGGGGGCCAAGTTGGGTCACAGTCCAACCCATCCCACAACAAACAGCACCCAAAGTACCTGCTGTCCCATGGGGAACCAAAACCCAAGGGGGTTTTAATGTTGATGCTTTTAGCATACAAGTTATATTTATGAACCTGGGTGAAACTAGGTTCGGTGATGTGACTACAAATGTTTAAACCTAGTGATGTAAAGAAAAGTGTGTGTGTGTGTTGGGTGGTCAGCTGAATGTGTGAACAGCTCAACAAGACAAATAGCAGCTGCTTCTGTCATCACTTTGCATAAACACACACACACACACACACACACACACACACACACACACACACACACACACACACACACACACACACACACATACACACCGATTTTCAAGCACTTAACAAACCTACACAGATTCTAATAAGTGCACTTAGGCAGAAAACACACAGACGCACAAAACAACCTGAGTTTCAAAGAGCACTGCGTTCTTTTGATTTGCCCGGAAAATAAATATCAAAGCTTCAGCCACAGCACAGGACTGGCTCAACACGCATGTGTTTGTGTGTCTGTCTGTCTATACACAGGCTCTGATGATGATGATCAAAGCTTCCAAAATTGACATGATAGCTCTGAGGACCATGAGGGATTTTGTCTTCTGTGTGTAGATCAATCCAAGTCCTAAACTAAACTAAAGCGACACACAAGTCAGCAAGGAAAAAAGAAAAGAAAAAAAAAAGAAAAAGTCCTGGCGAAAGTAATAAAGGCCACAGCAAGACGAATGCGAGCCGAGTGCAGGCGCTGAGAGGAGAGCGAGCCGCCACAGCCGCGCACAAAACCTGCATTGTCCTAAACATCAATCTCCACATCAGTCTGAGCGCAGAGCTCCTAAAGTCCATTCAGCAGCCTGATAATCCTTAAGAGCTCCACACACACACACATGTAAACAGAGCAATCTATTCAATCTAACAGTTACCCTGAAGAAAATAACAAATCAGGTCAATATTATCAGTTGAAATCGAATTTTTTAAGTGAGTTTATCTTAACGTGTGAGCTCGACAGACTCTTGGACTCAGGGCGTCCACTCCCAGACATGTGATAAGGATGGAAATTAACCATGAATGTTCTACAAAAGTGATGCTGTCAGCTATAGATGCTGGTGACAGTCGATGATGAAAAATCACACAGGAGAGAAGACACACACACACACACACACACACACACACACACACACACACACACACACAGGCTATATCCTAAAGTGGCAAAAGTAATACACGTGCAATTAAAGCTAAAACTCAGAACAGCAAAAACTCTCAAAAAACATGGAACATCATCTTACCCTTCTTTTTGAAGTATTTAATTATAGATTTGAGCGAAGTCCCGAAGAACACCATTATTCCAGCATGTGTACGTGTGTGTATGTGTGAGAGTGTGTGTGCACGTGTGGATAATTGACGTTGCTTCCTAGTTAACAGGAGAGCCGGATGAGTGAAGCTTCCTCGTTCATCTCTCTCTCTCAGAACTCTGTGTTTAATCTTCATCACATCACAGTCCACAGGCACATCCACAGCCCCTCCTACCAACACACACACACATAGAGAAAGCCCAACCCTGGGAAAGACTCCCACCACACACACACACACACACACACACACACACGCGCATGCACGCACACACACACACAGACACACACAGACACACACAGACACACACACCTGGGCTCAGGGTACAGCTCTTCATCTGTGCTTTGGTAACTAAGGAACACTCTACTGGAGTGTGTGTGTGTGTGTGTGTGTGTGTGTGTGTGTGTGTGTGTGTGTGTGTGTGTGGAGATGAACCATAGCAATTGTTAGTTAAAAGAATAAATATGCAAGTGCAAGGTCCTCAAAAGGACAGGAAGATGTGTGTGTGTGTGTGTGTGTGTGTGTGTGTGTGTGTGTGTGTGTGTGTGTGTGTGTGTGTGTGTGTGTGTGTGTTTTGGCACATGTAGGATTCACTCAATGACAGAAGGCGAGGTTCTCCCCCTGATAAAGCCAGCTTGCTGTGTTAACACATGGCCACTGAAATGATGTTATATATCCTATCCTATACGGACTACTACACCACTCTCCACACACACACACAAGCACACACACACACACTCTACCGCCCCTGTGAATAATGCAGACATTCATGGTGACCCTGTTTCTTTTGATAGTGAGGCAGTGGGCCGGTGGGGGGTTGGGCTGCAGGAGGATGTGAATGGCAGGAGAGGCTGATCGGAGCCTCAATCTGGAGCTGAATGGAGCTGCAAATGACGGTTGAATTGGAGCCAACACAGGCGGGACACCCTCCCCCTCCCCACTTCCCTGACACAGCACCCGCACCCGCACACACACCGCCCGAGTCTGCCCCTATGGGAGAAACACGGCTTTGGTTGTTTACTGCTGTGTAACAAGTGCATGGAGGTAAAGTGGAGAAAAGTGTGTCAGTGGGTGAGAGCGTCTGCGTATGCGAGTGTGTGTGTGCGCGTGCACTTCCTTTTATCTCGACACCAAACGCAAACGGAGACGCTTTTAACTCTGTAGTGAACATGTCGATGCTCGCTCCAGGCTCTAGGTTCAGCTGTGATCTCCCGGGTCTTAGAGATTAGATTCGTCTAATAACCCTATAGTGCGGGTGTGTGTGAACTCTAATCAGATGCTTCAGTACTGATATTATTTTATCATAGATTCGATTATTATTTATTTAATGTTGTTTATCCATCTGTTATTCTGTGTGTGTGAATTAATGAAACAAACCCATCAGAATCAGTCGGAGTAATATTAGTCTATAAATGTACTGGGTGTGTTTCAGCTGAAGCGCAGATTGTTTTGTTCTCTCTCTGATCGTGCCTCATGGCTGTGTGTCTCCCGTTATCTGGCACACGTACGCTATTCATCCGGTCATTAAATTTAATATGAAGAAATGAGGAGTGGCTTCTGTACAGTGCTACATGTGTCTTGTGTCTGAGATTAGACAATCTATATGTGTAATGTAACTGACAGTTGTGGGAAAATTTTATACATACACAAGTAATAGCATGTGCACTGTACACCGTACACCATGTACTGTATCCTTATGCTAACACACATACACACGCATACATACACACATACAGTACATATATACTTACACGCACATACACACACGTATACACACACGTATACACACACGTATACACACACGTATACACACACGTATACACACAGACGCACACACGGACAGACAGACGCACACAGACAGACAGACAGACGCACACAGACAGACAGACAGACGCGCACAGACAGACAGACAGATGCGCACAGACAGACAGACAGACGCGCACAGACAGACAGACAGACGCGCACAGACAGACAGACAGACAGACGCGCACAGACAGACAGACAGACAGACGCGCACAGACAGACAGACGCATACACACACAGACGCACACACACACAGACGCACACACACACAGACGCACACACACACAGACGCACACACACACAGACGCACACACGCACACAGACGTACACACGCACACATGCACACACAGTCATATTTTCAGTATGCGTTTATATTCTGACTCCACAGCTGTACAAATTGTAGCAGAGAAATCTGCCGGGATGTTATGATAACGTCTACTGGTTTTTTTTAAAAATACCCTTTACATTTGCTTCCTCCTTCAGCAGTGACCAAGACAGAAAGTGTGTGCGTGTGTGAAAACCCGACTGCATGTTTTCACCCCCAACACACACATACAGGGACGCTTTAAGCACAGGTGCTTGTGTTATTTTACTGTCAAACCAACAGGAAAGGGAACAAACGCCACATAAAAACAGATGGCGCTAGCACATTTAGCATTGCTGTGCTGGGATCAGACTTAATGGCTTTGAACCGTCGGTGTCCCGGCTCTGATGTGGCTCAGATAAGTTTAGATAAGGATTTTATTAGGCTTGTTTTCGTCTTCTCCAGCACCCGCAACCGATCAGACAGGGTGCAAGCAGACGCATGCTCCTACTGAGACATTCGAAGACATCTTTCCGAGCTGCGTGTCGGGGCAGTGTAACAGCTCAGAAAGAGAGATTAGACAGAATGCCCTCTATCCCACCTAGACAGCAGACTCATTTCGCTGGAACGGCTGCGGCATCGATTTGGAGATCGGTATCGGTATGCGTTTAAACCGGTTTAATCTCAGTCTAAAGATATAGAAGATACGGGAGGAAAATTTACTTCTAAATAAAGATTTTTAAAATAAATCCATAGTATAATATATGGATTAATAGAATTATATCCTCGATTGATCATTAATAACCCGACACACATTTCCCCCATTTGCCCGCTGCAGTATCATCACCAGTCTCCGCGCATTCATTTTCTATTATTTACGAATTAAAAATGGGAAAATTGTATTAAATATTAATAATTTAATTTTGCTCGGAGCATTACATTCACTTAGCCTGTTTACTCAAGTCTGGTGTTTATGTAAAGAAGTTATAAAAGGAAGTTATCAAGTACGCACGAAGCCTGGCTAGTAAGGATAGCTAAGCTAACGGGGTTGTCAAGGTTACCACAACGACCCTTATTGGTTAATAAATCTTTCATCAGTTAAGTCCTTAACCGCAATTAATTGATTAATGACTGATCATTAACATCTCTAGTTTGGAACGAAATGACTGCGTGATGAAGTCCGAGTTTCAGGTATATCCTGGAAACGTTAAACACTCACTCACTCATCGTCTATACCGCTTTATCCTGTATTCAGGGTCGTAGGAGGCCTGGAGCCTATCCCAGGAGATTCAGGGCACAAGGCGGGGTACTGCCTGGACAGGGTGCCAATCCATCGCAGGACACACACACACACACACACACACACATACACATACACATACACACACACATACACATACACATACACACATACACACATACACACACACACACACATACACACACACACACACACATACACACACACACACACACACACACACACACACACACACACACACACACACACACTAATTCATAACCTAAAAGCAATTTGGGGACGCCAATTCCTAATCTGAATGTCTTTGGACTGTGGGAGGAAACTGGAGTACCCAGAGGAAACCCGCCATGCACACAGACTCCGAGGTGGGAATCGAACCCGGAACCTGGAGGTGCAAGGGGACAGTGCTACCCACTAAGCCACAATGTTAAACAACATGAATTACCAGCAAGTTTTAACATTTTCTCCAGACTCATTTGAAATAACTAACACCAGATATGTTAAATATAATCCATTTTTTTCACATTAGTAACAGCTTTCTGATGTCCATGTGAAATAATCTCAGTATTTCAGTTATTTGATCCATTATAGCACCATGTCATTAATTAAACCACATAGAGACGCAATCAAACTCCATCGGGTTGATATCACTCTGAGCTGGAGATCCTGCTCTACAGTGTAAGGACTGCTGAACGACAGGCCACGTCTCCAAAGGGAGTCTTAATGATTTGACCATAGTGCCGCGTTCCCACGCAGCTTTGACACGGACTCACACTACTCTCAGAGGCGACAGCTAAAGAAACACTCAGGGCCCTCTAACCCACCCTGTGCACTTGTTTTATAGGGTACTAAAGATGAGGTCACCCTGGTACAAACTCCTCCTTTATATGTCATTTACAATTTTATCAATTCGTTGACTAGTTCCTGAAGCTCACAATGCACAACTGACTTGTTCTTTTGTAAGAATCACAGCAATTACCAGAGCGATTTTTGTAAAAAAAAAAAAAATAAATAAATTTAAAAAAAGAGCATAATAATAAAAAAAAAATAATAATAAAGCAAGTTTGCTATTCAACTCATTTGACTGCACTTGGCTCATTTCCTCCTGGTCTTTGGTGTCGATGCTGGTGCCCGCTAGCAGATGAAATGTGCTTATTGTTCTGTAAATGTGCCTTAAAATACCCAACAGAAAGCGCATGGGAATGTAAATGTAAAGTAGCTCGAAGAGCTGTGGGTGCTTTTAACTTGTATTTTAAGAATCTGGTCCTGTGAGGGGGGGGGGGGATGTGTATGACAATAGCTCTGGGCAGAATAAAAGGCTGGGGCCTCCCTGTGAAGGCATTCATCGCTATTGTGTGATGATTGGGAATCCTGAGAGCATGCAGCTCGGGTGAACATGGTTTGAAGACTTGAACGTCCACCATGCAGAGAAGAGTGAACCCACACACACACACACACACACACACACACACACACACACACACAGACACACACAGACACACACCACACACACCACACACACCACACACACGACACACACGACACACACGACACACACGACACACACAGTACTACGTATAGCTGGGAACACACACAAACCATCTTATATTTATGGCACAATAATGATGAAGGTGTGGTGTTAAGGTTAAAAAGAGAAAAGAAAAAAGAGAAGGAAAGAAACAAAGTCACTTTGAAGTGAAATCACTGAAAGTGCCACACCTAGGAGAAAAACAAAGAGATTAGGGAAGAAAGAAAACGAGGACAAAAGAACAGAGAAAATGCACCTGTGCTGCGAAATTCTTATTAGCTTTCGGCGTGTGGGACCACGCATGCACTCGCACACATACGCACACACTCCAAATAAGGTCAAAGTGCAACCAGTCACTAATCCTAAAGTCATGTTGATTCTTTGTGAATGTGTGAAAGATGGTTCTGAGGTAATCAGAAGAATTTGTCAATCAGCTATAAAACAACAGCAGTGGCCCTCATTAGCCCCAGAACTAATGAGCGTGTAATGACCAAAACGCTGCCCATTTTTT
>JAAGKR010001868.1:99293-110522 GCA_011419295.1 Clarias macrocephalus
AGCTCGAGTGAACATTGTTTGAAGACTTGATCGTCCACCATGCAGAGAAGAGTGAACACACACACACACACACACACACACACACACACACACACACACACAGACACACACAGACACACACAGACACACACACAGACACACACACAGACACACACAGACACACACAGACACACACACAGACACACACAGACACACACAGACACACACAAACACACACAAACACACACAAACACACACAAACACACACACACACACACACACACACACACACACACACACACGACAAACACCACACACACCACACACACGACAAACACCACACACACCACACACACGACACACACGACACACACGACACACACGACACACACGACACACACGACACACACGACACACACAGTACTACGTATAGCTGGGAACACACACAAACCATCTTATATTTATGGCACAATAATGATGAAGGTGTGGTGTTAAGGTTAAAAAGAGAAAAGAAAAAAGAGAAGGAAAGAAACAAAGTCACTTTGAAGTGAAATCACTGAAAGTGCCACACCTAGGAGAAAAACAAAGAGATTAGGGAAGAAAGAAAACGAGGACAAAAGAACAGAGAAAATGCACCTGTGCTGCGAAATTCTTATTAGCTTTCGGCGTGTGGGACCACGCATGCACTCGCACACATACGCACACACTCCAAATAAGGTCAAAGTGCAACCAGTCACTAATCCTAAAGTCATGTTGATTCTTTGTGAATGTGTGAAAGATGGTTCTGAGGTAATCAGAAGAATTTGTCAATCAGCTATAAAACAACAGCAGTGGCCCTCATTAGCCCCAGAACTAATGAGCGTGTAATGACCAAAACGCTGCCCATTTTTTGCTCCAAACGACCTGTTGCGCGCCCCCCCTCACACGGACACTCTTTCACAATGGAGTTTGTTGGGAGTTATATGGCGTGGAGTAACTGAGGAAGGTAAATCCTCCCTTTTCTCCTCAGTGATTTGCAGAATTCAGAACTACAGAGTTTTGTTCAGAGTCCTGTCTTTGTGTGTGTGTTTATGAGTTTATCACTCTGCTTTTCCATCAATACATTGCTAGTTTCTTTGGTTTAACGGCTAAAATGTTATGGCATTGGATTTGGGAAACCCTGTGGGAAACGTAGCATTCGATGTGGCAATCTTGTGAGGAATGTGGCATCGGCTGTGGTAATCTTTTGGCCAACGTGGCATCGGCTGTGGTAATGTGGGGAATGTGGCATCAGCTGTGGAAAATTTGTGGAAAACGTGGCACCCAATGTGGGAATCTTGTGGGGATCGTGGCACTGGCTGTGGTATTCTTTTGGGCAATATGGCAGCGGCTGTGGTAATGTGGGGAACGTGGCATCGGATGTGGAAAATTTGTAGGGAACGTGGCATCTGATGTAGAAATCTTGTGGGGGACGTGGCATGGAATTATGTGGGGAAAGTGGAATGCGATGAGGAAATCTTGTGGGAAACATGACATCTGATGTGGGAATCTAGTTGGCAAAGTGGCATGGGATGTGGGCATCTTGTGGAAAATGTGTCGGCTGTGGAAAAGCTCAATGTGGACAAGTTCAAATATATATATTGCAGACTCATTGGTGTTCTCAAATTGCCTGTAATATATGATTGGATTTGTAACTGTGTGCTTGTGCCAATCCAGGGTCTACCCTGCTTTGTGTCTTGAGGTCCTTGGGCTCCAGGGCCCCTGTGAACCTTCACAGGATAAGCGGATGCAATTATTAAATCAGCTTGAAGCTCATGTCTGGTAGAAGCATGCCGGCTGATTCTAGACTATACAACTGTACAGGAATTGGTCATGTTGGTAGAAATAGGTAACTTTAAGGATGCTAAAAAAAAAAAGTCTAAACACTTAGATATTAATTTTCCTATCCCTTAATATGTAGTGATATTTTCTTACTAACTGGGCGTCGTGTACAACACGCATGAGCAAGTCTGAGCACAAAAGCAGTAAAATGCACACAGCCTCCAAACATAAATACAGCAAGTGAATTACTTAAAGGCCATAATGTGTGCAACTTGACAGGGAATTGTTGCCATTGTGTACATCTCCTGGCCTAGATTTCACTGAATGATCATTTCGTACACCCCCGAGGGAGTGTGAGATTTGGCTGGTCGTTATAATTGGTGCATGATAATTAGTGTGAAAACGCCACCAGCCAGAACCATGTGTGTACTAGACCAGAGCGAGCCAGAAAGCAATTCATGTAAATCATTTAACCACAATTAATGTTTTATTTCTAGAAAAAAATAATAAAATGTATCTTGGCTGTGATCATACTGCTGAGAGACAGCTGTGCAGGGAGAAAACTGGGGGTCTGGAGGGTGAATTAGGCCAAGTCTTGCCTCAAGGACATACAGTTCCTTACATACTGTTGACCTGGGATCTGAACCCACAACAGTGCAGATATACATGTGTGTGTGTGTAAATGTGACCGACTTCCTCTTTCTTCAAGACTACTGCCATTTCCAATCAGCAGTGACCCGGTCTGTGTCATGTAAACAGTGATATGACGGACTCAGAGATAATGACACGAGTGTATGATTAACTCTTATGTAACCAATCAATCAGACTTCTCTCACTTCCTTTAACTGACTCCGCTCAGATAAATTCCTCATCTGTCAGCACTCTACACCTCTCAGTCCTGGTTGGGATCATAGACGGACTTTAGTAAAGCTTGGATTAAGAACGTGAGCTCATAGAACTCTATCTGGTGTAGTGCTGCAAAATTAATCGCGTAAAAATCGCGGAATCGCAGTATGAACCTGTGTACATTTTCAATCCCCAAAAGCTGCAATTTGTTACGGGTAATATACGCATAGTCTGGAATCTATATAGAGTTCGCCCATAATTCAAGGCTTTTTTGGGTGATGAATATATTGGCATACATCCTCCTAATGACATCATTTGCCCAGTTTTTTGGTGTTTCATCCATCCATCCATCTAGAAACCTTTGTAGTCCAACTAGGGACTGTGAAGACCAATGGTGACTATTGTATTTGTTCACGACTGAGGTTGGACTTCTGTTCAACATTCACGCACTACAGAAAATTTTGGAATGGCAAATCTGCATGTCTTGGGACAGTCGGAGGAAACCCACCAAGCACGGAGACAACATGCAAACTAAATGAACCCGAATCCTGGAGGTGCAAGGCGACAGTGCTAACCAATGCTTGGTCTAGTATTTCCATACCGCCTTTTTGGCCCTACCCTAAATGAATACATTTAAATATAAACGGTACATTTACAGTAATCATCACATATCGCAGTTTAAATCTCACTTGCAAAATGTCAAAATAATTGCAATGTGCAATTATTTTGACATTTGACAAGTGACATTTGACAATAATTGCTAATTTGGTGTGATCGTAAGTTATTCCTATCACGTGGGAAAGCTCAAACTCAAAAGCAGTCACGTGTTACCTTTTCGTTGACTATTAGATAAACATGATAGCTGAAGTTTTCATCTAACTTTATTAACATGGGCTGTCTTCATGCTAAACATTAGCAGCTCGCATTTTGATCCTTAACACGACTGGACCAGGTGGTGAATTTGATTGATTTGAATTGGAACTTTTGAACTCAAGGCTGTAAATCGTTTTTTTGGGACGTGGTCAGTGTGAACACTTTGCTGAAGTAGGAAGACAGATTATTTATATATTTTTGTCCATAGTATTTCCAGGCTATGTATCTATACCATGAAACCACAACATGCAACGTATACCAACTGTTAGGGACTGTTTCTATAGTAAAATGCTATTAGATTGTTAAGGGACAGTCGTAGCTCAGAGGGCTAAGGTACTGAGTTACTGATCGGAAGGGCGGTGGTTCGAGACCCAGATTCACCAGGTTGCCATTGTTGGGCCCTTGAGAAAGGACCTTACACCATGTATCATGGCTGACCCTGCGCTCCTATTCAAGCATAAACATTATTTAAAAGCATTTAACAATGTAATAAGCATAATTTGAATACTTTCACAGTAAACACCCGCTTGCATACTTTCAGAGCATGTGTGTGTGAGAGACACGATGCATACTGGATGCAAAAAGCATCTTCGAGATGCAACAATCAACCAGCCAAACCTGGGTACTGTTTTAATCCACATATCTCATGGGCCTGGCTCTAAGCCTTTTAAACATGACAGACTGGAAGTTAAAAAAAAATAATAATAAAAATAAAAGTTTTCTCCTGGCAGATCGCATCCACAGAGACACCAGAGGCACAGCTGCCGTGGAAACACCATGGCACCAGGATGTCCCGCTGAGACAGAGATCGTCACTTCATTCGTTATCAAGAGCACACCGGTGCTAAACAGCAACACATGCGCGCACACACATGTACACAGCTGGGTATATGCTATATCCATGACAGTATGCAGGAGATAATGATCTCGCCGTCTCTTACGGTGGTCCTCGGTGTCTAAGCCCCGCCCACTCTGGGTATTAACAGAGCGTTGGTGGTGCAGATCTGCAGGAGAGCTGCTATGCCAACACTACAGACTTTAATGCCATACTAATGAGCTGCAGGGATTTTAACGGCTAATGAAACCTTACTGCTCTCGAAGTAATCCGACCACAAAGGCATTGTTTTTTTTTTTTTTAATGCTATTTATGCAATTTCACCAGAGCAACTAGACACATTTATAAGTCATGGCACATAATACGGATTGAGTGAGTGACACTGACCTTTGAGTCAGGGCCTCGAGATTTATTATAACCAAATCCTTCGTTTAAAAGGTAGTGGTATTAAAAGAAGTGATTTAAAACCTCTTTTTGTAGAAAGCTCTCTCTCTCTCTCTCTCTCTTTCCTTTTCAGCCACATTCGCATCATAATGCAAGATCTATTCAGATCAGCAGAAATAAACACACAGCGCCCGAGCGGAGCAAAGCCGATAACCTTCATCCGTTTCCTAATACCGTGCAAATGAGCGTTACTGCTTTACTGCTCAGATAAAGCCTGTATTGTTCCTCGTTCCTGCATTACGTATGAAGTCTGAGTGTGATCGTGTGCCGCACACAGTGACAAGCACACAGAAAGTAATATGTGATAAGATTCAAACACACGATATATGAAAAAAGCAATGATTTCATACACTTCAGAGTGCGACTGCCCCAATATCATCCGAATCAGCACCTACAGTATATGATAAGATTCAGCTCAGTTACAGCACTGTGCAAAAGTGTTGACCCCCCCTTCATTTGTTTATATTAAATTAAATGCAATTATGTAGATTACATGAAAGAAATGGTGCCTAAAGATAGAATTGAAAAAATTGGTTGTCAAGGTAACAACCTCAGCGGCGACCTCATTTACCCTCTCGTCTGTTCCAACCGTTCAGCATCCAGTCAGCATCACCAGTACTGTATACTAATCACCAGCCTGATCATCTGCCATCATCTGGCCGTGTTTCTCACTGGTTCATGAATTACGTTAGATGCTTTTATGCTTGAATGATTCATAGGTCACTGTGTGGCTTAACAAACAAACAACAACAAAAAAACATACAAAACGAGGCGTGTCTCCAGACTTTTGCGCAATTCTGGTAATGTAACATAAATTGATTTACAGTCCTTTGGAATAATGTTCTGTGATGATTGTTTGGTTGACGCCGTCACCTAAATAGGAGTGTGAGCCAGAGGGGGGTGGAAGCACAGCTGTTCAGCATCTTCAGCTCAGGATATTAGTACCTTATGACTCCTGAGGAGGTGTGTAGCAAGGTTTGCAAGGCTGACAGTGTATTCTAGTGCACATACTGTATAGAGAGAGTTTCAACAATAGATGCCAGTTTTTAAACTCCCACGTACATTCTATAAAGAAAACGTCATCGTCCCCAAACTCACCTCCATTGTTTTTTTTTTTATGCATCTTACTCAAATCTCCCATATGCAAATATTTCAAAACTACTAGGTAACATTAACAGAATATTTAAGTTATTATATGATTTTCATTTTGATTCATTGTTTCCTAAACATCTATATCAATTGAGTAAGGGACATGGGTATAATGTCAATGTCAAAAATCCAGCTGTGCATTTATAGTGTCTGCACAGACTGTTATTATATTACATTTGGAGGAAGAACGTATAGAAATGCACAGAACGAAGTTAACATCCAGACCTCAGTGATGCAGGCTCAGCTACGGTAGACTCCTGTTAAAGTCTTTGTCTTTCATGTCTCTGATCGTTGGCACCACCTAGTGACGATCAACACCAACACCACAGAACATGTGCGGTAAGTCAACATACTGTAAAAGACACATTTATCACTAGTGTATTTATTTCAACACTGATGTGAAGTACTGAGCTGGACCTCCAGAGCTTGTGTGTACCCTAGAGCTGTGCCACCCTAATGAATTTACCAGGATAGGCTGACTGGCCTGGAGTATACGTTGCCATGACGATCTTAGTCCATTAGTGCTAGAGAATAACAAGCACCACTTAAAAACACACTACTCGCTCCCTTCTATTCCACGGTCAAAATACCCCCAAATACCTTGCTTACCCCACCTTTCCTCCCTTTTCATCTCTTTCACAGCATTTATTCAAGTCCTGGTGGGTTTTTTTCCCCCTGAGCGTCTCTTCATTTAATACATCTTTGAAGGACAGAGACCAAAAAATTAAATAAAAACATTGCTTAGTGTAAAACATATTAATGCTCTCATAAAGTATGTTAAAAAAAAAAAAAAAACCCTGGCCACATTTGTGACATTTTTTCCATGATAGGGTAAGTCAAACCAAGATTTTGATCATACAGAATAAGAGGACACAGTTATGAGAGTAAAAACGCCTGCTACATTAATGCACTTATCCCAGTGTTTCACTAGCGCCTGAATACTCGAGCCATGATCGGAAAGCCATCAGACCGCTTCATGTCTGACGTCATGTTCACGTCTATAAGCATTTCACTGCATATCGTACTGTGCATGGCTGTCTATGTGGCAAATTAAATTTGAATTTTAATGCGCTGGCCTCCCAGGAACTCCTTAAATGGCCCAAATATGTGGAAATGGCTTGGAGTGAGGTCAAGACTGTACTCGCAACCGAGTTCCTGTAATGTTCAAGTGTTATTTGTGAATGCTTGTGTGTATAGTTCCCACAGACTGACGCATCTCTTCTGCAAGTTGATGACGACTTATCCATCGTTTGCACCATTCAAATGTTTTACTGCGGCTAAGAGTCTCATCACTGTACTATGTTTGAAATCTGTTTTATGCCTTTATTCAGTTAAAATATCATCAAGTCCCAGTTTGACTCGAACACAACCCCCCTCCCCCCAACCTTAAATAATGTCCATTTTAACAGGAGCCGGTTTTCATAAAGGCTCGCTAGTTGACACGCGTGTCCAAGTAAACTATGTAACATGGGACAAGGTTAGTTAACAGCAGAGATTGCATTTTCCATAATGAGTCGCCTCTCATTCGCAATGTCATTTAGCCCCGGTCCATAATAATCCACTCAAAGCTTCTCTGTGCTCCGGGGAGAGTTCCCCGCACAGGTCAATTAACCCTCTCTGACCTCTAGTCTAATGGTATTTGAGTGAAAGCTGGGCTTGGAAAAGCTGATCAATAACACACATTGGACGCATCAGAGCCACCTCACACCTGATGTCTGCTCCTTATTGATGCTATAAAACTAAATCCTGAGTCTGAGTCAGCATTAGTTTCTCTGAGACACCATGTGACAGACACAACGTGACCGAGTGTGTGTGGAAATCTGCATCGCCATGTAGTTTTAACAAGACAGGGTAAAGGTGCTTTTATTCATATACTTATGACCAGTAGAGGGCGACGGAGACTTCTAACACCAGGAGAAAGATTATCTTAGCTTACTGATATAGAACAATGGAGGGAGGGGAACCTGCCTTGAGTAAACAGGTAATAAGTTGGATAAGATGAATGAATCACCATCTACTTCTACTGCCACAAACAAGTGCACGTCTTACTAAACAAGTTGTAAAATGGACGCCATCTGTCCCAGGGATCTGAACCCAGCTGCTTGAAAATTAAATGATTTTAAATGCTAAGTTCCTCAGAGAGACTGATCCACCAAGCACAACGTGATTACTCAAACTGTGATGGAAGAGGGGCACCAGTAACTACATTAACCCAGTCAGAGGACTTGGTAAGGCTCACTCTAACCATGATGGAGTGGGAGAAGGTGACAGAGTTAGCGCCGGACCGAGATTAAACAGGCATGCGTGCTGAATAACTAACACATGGCTCCTCAATCACGTGGTCAAAACAAAATCTACTTAGAGAATTATTAGATCACAGGACGTTCCGAGTAAGAACGATGTTGAAGAAGAAGACATGAGCTCAGATGTGCTGATGCTCCATAACTGATGACTGGTTTGATGGTGATTGGGGGGTGCATGGCTGGCTGATTGGCAAAATCAGGCCAGTTTCTGATTGTCTATGAAAATCCAACAAATGAGGTGACATTCCTGACACGGTGTACATCCTGATCTACAGCTTACTACCATGTACTACTTTATTAGTCGGTTGAAAAAAAGGCGTCCCAGCCATATAGTGGAAAAAGTTTTTCTACATTCATTACATTTAAATGGCCAAAACATAGTATTGGTGCTAATTTTATTATTTAGTTTCATATTATACATATAATACAGAGAATGTGTGTGCCAAAGAAGCTACTTTTTAAGTTCATGCAACATGGAAGTGACTACTCTTGCTTCCCTAAAAGTTTTGCTAACTCCAGCTGTTTTGAAGAGATGATTTTGTATACTGTATTGTATATTCTTAATAATTTAAAATGCTAATTATTCATATTTCTTCATGAGTATTGATCTTAAAATTGGTGTAAGCTTCTAGAATCATAAAACCTGTCAAAATTGTTGCTTAAATTAAAGCATTCTGTTCTTTGGTGAACGCTTAAAAAATCTGTAGTGTCCGTAACCATGCTAAAGTCATGTTGCAATATCGTAACAATTTAGCATTTTAGAAAAATATACTTTTTCAGGTTTATGTCTTTTCATATCAAATCTAAAATCAGACAAGTTTCATCTACATGACAATAAAGAACATTGAAAGATTTGAATTAAAAAAAGTTACAGACACTACATAAAAGGGTGTGAATTGTATCCACGTTTTGACTGAAAGTGAAAGATTTGAAGCCTTTCGATGATTACCACTTATAGCTCATGAAAATCCAAAGTCTACAATCTCAAAATACTCGAATATTTAATTTCAGTTGACAAGATGATGATCATCGAACTCCTCTAGAACGCGTATAAAGCCACAGAAGGAGCTGCATCAAAGCATGAGGAAGGGAAAATGTGTGGCAGGAAAAGGTGCACAAGCAACAGGGACGACCGCAGCCTTAAGAAAATGTAATAATTAAACATAAACATATGCGTCCAATATATAAATCATAGTATCTGGCATAGGAGCTGTAACTGTTCATGATTAGCAAACTAGAACTGCTGACTTTAGTTTTATATCACATCTTCCCCAAATATTTGTTCAAAACAATTATTTATTCAATTCATTCGTTATTTACTAATTATTTCTTATTTTTTGCCGGTTGTTTCTGTTAATTTCTGTGCATGGACTCGAATTATTTTGCAACAAGTAATGTTTTAAGGATATCACCTTTGTAGTGTTGGTCACCCTCAATAGGAAGATTACTAAAAAATGTCTAGCCTTGTCCTGTTTATAACCCTCACAGCCCTCCACAGGAACATCACGCTGAGAAACAGAAGAGGGAAAAAAAGTAGAAAAAGAGTGAGAGTGACGGTGTGGAGGTTGTGGAAATCCACCTGTGCTGTGGGACAGAGGTAAAATTCATGCTTTCTTTGTCTTTTGTCTTGAACCTGTTTCCAGTAGGGGACCCAGGGCTGGGTGAGAGGCTGCAGGGGGCACCAGGGAACAATACACTTTTGTCATTGTGCTTAACCAAAACTGCTAAGAGTTAGTCAGGCAAAGCAAAAGACCAGGAATTTCTTTTCAGCTCTTCCCTGCAAGGGGTTGAAACCCCCCCACCACCACCATCACTCCTCTCACAGTTTAAGCCTGGCACCAACAAAAGGAAAAGCGACCGATTGCTGCAGTGCCCCCTACCCTCCTCCACACCCTGCCCAGGAGCCTCCCTGTGTCACATGAAGGAATCGGTGCTGCTGGTTCACTTCACTATCACTATAATAGCGAAGACTCGCCTTCATTAGACGTAAATGGATCGACCCGAAACAAAACAAAGGGGACGCGATGGGGTGAATTAAGAAAGGAGCACCACAGGCTGCTGTCCTGCGCCATCTCTGAGCGACTCATCTGGGTCAGGATCAGTCGACTAATGACGCTAACGAAGGGTCTTAGTCACTGCTTAGCTCCACTGCTCCTGATCCTTAAGAAAAGCTCAGGCTCTCTATTCACTCTTTAACCCTATTGTTTAGTGCAACACTGCTGATCACTTTTAACTATTTTACTCAAACCAATCTCTCAAGAACTCATACATCCGATCAACTGAAAACCATGTCAATATATTTCATGAGATTTTATAATAAAAAATAAAGATGTTAAGAGTGCATTCTCAGGAATTTTCTTGTTTAATCTTAAGCAGTCAGAATCAGCTTGTCCATTTAGTTAGGATAATCACACTAAAATTATTTCTCTTATATTTTATACATCTATGCATTTTCCCGTTGGCTAGTGATATAATCAAACGCGTGTTTGGAATTGTAATTGAAGAGTAGTACTGGTTTCGTGCTCTTTTATTTTTTACTTCTAAAAGCAAAAAATGGAATGATTCGGACAGAATCTTGACAAGATATTGCATTTTAATATCAGTTTTAACCATGTGCAGCAGCCCTTTAAATAGGATACAAAATTATACTATTCAAAATAAATTTTTTAGTAATTTCTACAAAAAATCAGAGAGAAAAAAAAAGCACTCCCTGTTTTTTGTCCTTTTTCCATTTTTGTGCTGACCAGAGGTTAAACAAGCCGATTAATTCCCCCCTATTGTGACCTCACATAAGAAGATACCGTCCCCGGCTTGTTGTTTAGCTCTGTGGTTCTCTGGAGTTTCTCAGTAGTCGCTTATTTACATAGACACTGAAATGGCGTTTTTTGGATGAGGAGTGAAATAAAGCGAATGTGCATTAATCTGATGAATATTTCAGCCGATGCATTAACACACACACACTTTAGGGGACCTTTGAGACTAATTCAAATTGCATTTATTT
>JAAGKR010001869.1:0-62719 GCA_011419295.1 Clarias macrocephalus
TGAACGTTTGTAACCACTGTGGTACCCAATAAATACCATGTAACATAGTGTGGTACATGTACTATATCAGAAAGTACCATAGTACTGTAAAAAAAAAAGAGAGAGAGAGAGAGAATGAAAGAAATACAGTGGAACTATATACATTGGTGGATTATTAATGTTACAGTTCACTTGAACAACCAAATGGAGTTCTATGTTTCTTTATGTACAAACGCAATCAAGAAAAAAAAAAAGATGGACAAGAAGTAGAAGATGTAGGTTTTTGCTCCGTGTGGCTGTGTGAAGATGACGTCACATTACACGGAGCTCTGTGTGTTTGCATTTTGAGGCACATTTACATGGGGTGCGGCTGAACAGTTACATCTGACAGGTTTATCAGTTTTATTTTAATCCGAAGGCAGCACGCGGGTTTGCATGGAAGTTTCTAGTACAGTTCGTGATGACCCGGTGTAACCCCGGATCTGTTATGTGCACGCGCTGGGGGAGTTGTTACAACAGTAAATCCAAGTCTAACCAAGAAGGAAATTTACTGAATATTTCAGAAATTACACACTTTGGTTATTGCAGTGGTCTAGTTTCCACACTTCCCCGTAGCCTTGTCACGTCTGTTTAAATTGAGTATTTCCTCATTTTGTTTTTTTTTCACTTATCGAGTTTACGGTCATTAGCATTCCGTAGCATCATTATTAGCATTCACCGCCACTTAATTAACATTACATTCAGTTCATGTTTCAAAGATAACATTGTTTATCTATCTGTACATTTCTATTCTATTTATTTCCAAGTTTGTTACCATGATTGGAGGAAAATGGAACCAAGCCAACTGAGGATGTGTTTATATGGATATTTTTTTAAATAATAATAATAATAATAATCGTATGATTGCACGTGACCATATAATTGTAGTTTGTCATCACATGCTAAAAAAGTTTTTTATTTTTTTATTTTAAGCAAACATGTCAGAAAAAATACAAAATTCAGGTTTTAAATGATGATTTAGGTATAAACCTACCTGGATCTATATATTAAATAATAATAATAATTTGCCCCCTTGCTAAATCATGAAGAAACTGTGATTTTTGGAAAGCTGAGTAAAATTTCGCTTGCCACACGCAGGACCGATTACTGCCAGATCTGTTGAATCAAGAAATCACTTAAATAGAACCTGTCTGACAATGTGAAGCATGCTAAAATATCATAAAAATTATAATAAATAATAATTTAAAAATGAGTTTTGTATTTACTCAGGTTAATGTGGTTTGTTTCATGATCTTAATTATTAAATGTGACGAATATGCAAACACACACACACACACACACACACACACACACAAAAAAAAAAAAAAACAGGGAGGGACAAACTTTTTTGCATGGCACACACTATGTTTTCTGTTTATTATTCTGGCCAGCCAGTTATGTAGAGGTCAAATAGCTGTGATGATTTTGTTGAGATTAATGTCTTCCTCTACTCATTAACTGTTTAAACAAGGCCTGTTTTATCAGTTGTCTCTGGTCAACTTTTGTGTTTAGTCAGTTTTATGCCTTACAATGCTCAGCCTTAACATTAAACCCACTGACAATCGAAATGAAAATTTCATGCAACAGAGGGTGGGATATATTAAGCAGCAAAGGAAAAGTCAGTTTTTCTCGAAATTGATGTATTAGGAAAAATAAGCAAGCAAGTGACTCTGACAAGGGCCAGATTAGAACTCTTGAACTCCTGAATAAGAGGTCTTGTATTATGCTCCCAGGATGCAGTGATTAGTACCTATTTAAAGTGGTCTAAAGGAGGACATCATGCTTGGGGAGTGAAAGCTTTCCTGTCTGGCCTGATCCCACAGAACTCGTTGAAAACCCTAACGCTAGCATGAAGGCGCATCATGGCTTGCTGTGTATAGACACAGACTGGTGCCCATGCTGACCCCTCTCCATCATTCTTATACATCACGGGGACAGCTAAGTGGTTGCATCAGACTCCCCATGAACTACAGGAAAAAAGCAAACTCTGACTGTTACAAAGGACTGAGTCTGACACTGGAGACTCCTTCCAAAAAATGCAGAATAAACATCCCACTGATATCATAAAGGTTGTGATTCTATGTTTGCATATTTAAAAAACTAGTTGATATGTTCGATTTACCATAAAGGTGTAAGTGAAAGAAATTCTAATGGATTCGAAGGAGTACAGTAATAAAAGCCTTGGACAAGCACCTTTAAGCAACCAATCAGGATTGCAATATGAAGAGTTCAACAGCACTGTGGTATAATGTGGTGGCCTGGGTACAAGAATATCAACGATGATCAAAGTCGTATCCTGTTAGTGGTATGAGGGCATCTCTTATAGTCTACCTGTTGCACATACTCAGTTTCAGATTACTGTGACTACAAGAAAAAAAGAAAAAAAAAGGGAGTTTTAGATCATAATTATTAATATTAAACTATTATATTGCATTATTTTTTACACCTGTGTTAATATGTTCCAATATCCACAAACAATACTTGCCATTTCCTTTTTCAGGACTCTTTCATTACACTATACAATTTATATTAAAAACAATAACTATATTCACCCTACATCACTTACTTAAGTACTTAAGAATGCGTTTTTTTTGCATGTCCCCAATATGACCTTCTACACTGTTAGTTAGTTTGCATGGTCTGTTCATACACATTCCATTCTATAATATGTTAATCATATTTAAAAACATGTCTAAGGTCAAATGTTAATCTGCTACTGTGATTCAATTTATGCATGCTGGATCTAATCTTGCATTTATATTTCCATTTTGTTGTTCCACCCTGTTAGTCCCTGTGCTTTTCAACAGGGTGCAATATAAACATGTACAGAACATGATTCTCACATTAATCATTTATTTTAAAGTATATGCAAAACACGAGGGTGAGTCAAAAATAAAAATAAAAAGTTTTGGAAAAGACAAATACATAATTTTTCATTAAAATCTCCTTGCATTTCAGTACAAATTGTCTATTGGTCAATAAACTTTCATATTCCCTCCAATACGGATGACGTGGTGTGTTCTCCACAAATACAGTTTCGGTAAACCTGTGCTCACTGCAGCCTCTCTGCTAATGGGAACAGATTCTTATTCAGGTCACCTGAATGACCATCTGCAAATTTATTTTGTTCCTATTAAATGTAAGTCTAGTAGCACGGTAATACTTGTTATTTATCATAACATGATAAATAAGTGATGACAAAACCAAGTTATCATAACTTGGTTTTGTCATCAACCATTTCATAACACTTCCTGACATTTTTTAGAAGAAATGCAGTGTAAGAATTTCTTTGTGCAGTGTAACTGCCAATTTCACAGTGTACATCTATCCATTTATCCATCCATCCATCAGCCCTAACATTATGTTCAGTATCACAGCAGCTACAGTTACATTATCTTGTTTCAATGGCACCTGGGAGTATTGATGGGAAGTTTGAATCATTTTAGTGACTCGATTCTTTGAATCTCACTGATCAAAATGAACAAATATTTTTTTTTGAATCATTTAGTTCTTTTGTTCAGAAATAAAATTAAATGTTACATTTTCAATAAACAGACCTCCAACACGTCTACATACACAGATTTTGGCTATAGTTCCAGTAATGAAAATATTACAATGCAGCTAAGGACATATTATGATAAACAGAATGAGTCGAGTCGTTCGTTCTTTTGAATTGATTGCACTGCATAGCGTCTATGGGAGTCATGTGACAAAAGAACTAAGACTAGAAGATTCAAAGGTAACTACTCATTTCCTGTACATAACCTACGGAGGTGTTGTGATGCCTTGGCATGCGCGCCCAGTAGAAAATGAACGAATCACTCTCCGAGACTACTCGTTCTTCAAAAAGAACGAATCGTTCATGAATGACCCATCACTACCTGGGAGTGAGTGGTATATATTAGGCAACTAGTAAACATTAGGACGTTCTGCAAACTGAAAAAAAGGGCAAAAATATAAGGATTTGCGTGACTTTGACAAGGGCCAAAATACTGTATGATGGCTAGATGACTGGATCAAAACCACTTCAAAACTGCAGCTCTCGTGAAATGTTCCCAGTCTACAGTGGTCAGGACGTTCCAAAAGTGCTCCAAGGAAGGAAAACTGGCGAACCGGAGACAGGCTCATAAACGGTCAAGGCTCACTGATGCATGTCGGGAGCGAAGGCTGGCCCGCGTAGTCCAGTGTAACAGAAGAGCTAATGTAGCATAAATTGCTGAAAAAGGTTAATGCTTGTTCTTATAAAAAGATGTCAAAACAAAAGGGGACCTACTCAACTTTAGGATGGGGATCATAATGTTATAGGGAATCTGTGTTTAAAAAAAAAAGAAAATTATATATATTACATATAATTTAAAATTGTCCCTACATGCAGTATAAGCGATGACCCATGTAGCACATTAACATTAGCTATAATGCATATTTACTCTTTACTATTAATACACAATGACAAAGATCAAAGAATGCCAAAGCATGGTTCTAGGCAGCATGTGTCCCCTGTACCACTGCTGTAGCGTGACTATTTAAAGCTACATACTCAAACTCAATTTCACAGAGAAACTGGAAATAGCATAAAATATAAGCAACATTCGACTGTGAAACCACCAGAAGTTGCAGGTGGTGTGGTTTAAACAGCCTGAGCGCTTATCATCTGCAGCAGCAGCAGGAGCGCACATGGCAGGAGAACAGGAGTTCTTACTGCTTTTGCATACTTTACAACCACCACATGAGCCAGCGGAGCAGGCCACACTGGTAAAAAAAAAAAAAAAAAACGCAGCTATTTCGAGACACAGCACTTATCTGATACCGAACCACATTTAATGTCATTTGAATAGAAAAACACTGAGCAGCACTGCTCCGAGTTATGATCTGAAGTAAAGCACTTCAGATAATTTGACTACAGGCAAGAAAGTCAGGATAAAGCAGCCCGAGTGGAACTTATGTGTGTGCGTGTGGGGCGGGGACCTTGAGCTTAAGTGGCAGAAGTGAACTATAGTATAAATACAAACACGGTATAAATGTTTTAGTCAGAGGACTGATTTCAAGCAAAGTAGAATTCCACATGTAACTACTGTACGCTTCTCATTTTGCATTAGAGTTAACGTGAGAAGCTCGAGCAGCAACACCAGGAAAACCCCTTCTGGCCAAGATAGAAGTAGTTGTATTTGCATTTGATGCAAAATGAGACAGCATCCTCAATAAATTTCAACACAAACACATTGGTCGCACAATTTTGGATACAAGTAAATATCCCTGGGTGCAAAGAAGGAGTACTTATCCTATATGGGATGAGAAGATCATTCACACAGATGATTTACACTCTGGGAATCCTCCTACCTACATGTTTTTACTTTGGGATAGTGAAAGGAAACTGGAGAACCTGAAAGAAACGTTGCTAGACATGCATGGTCCAACATGAAAAGTAACACAGGACTCATGTCTTTGGCCTTGAAATGAATCAGAAGCCATCAATACATTTTGAGGTTTTCACTTCCATTGAAACATGGCCACAGGCTTGTTCAAGTCATGTGACTAGTTAGCTGTTATGATGTTGCATAAAGGAAATTTCTCATGCCGTGTCCGATTTCTCATGCCGTGGCCGATTTTTTAATTCTTACCGGTACTATTTAGCCAACAGGTGAGGAGAATAAAACATGAAGATGGTGGACAATCCTGTAAATCTCATAAGTTTATCTTTATATTTCCTCCTATTCCACTTTACATTAACTTGCAGGTTAAATCCCAAATAGTGTTAAATGTGTCACTTGTTTTACATACCAAATAGTGCCCCTGATTAGGGGTTAGCGCTGGATACGTAATTCATCCTCGAATTGATCAGGAATTATATACGCAGTTAAACGTTCCAATCCTGGTACTTTCTTGTGTTGTAAGAAAGTATAATTGATTGTTGTATAATTGCTATTATGATATCATTTGTCTCCTCATACTGCTTAATTAGGATGTAGCAACCTTGATTTTTTTCTGATTATAGGACCCTGATTCAAGCCCAGGCACCTCCACGTCTCTGATTGTAAAACCAGGCAAAACTCCACATGAACTCGGGATCAAACCCAGGACCCTGGAGCTGTGACTTGGCAATACTCACATTAAATCTTTATCTTTAGCTTAAACAAACAACTGACTGCTTTATTCGGATTTTATTTATGTATTTTTTTTGGCAAACTGGCGGTGCAGCGAGCGTGCTGATGACTCACGGGGTCAGGGATCTGATCCTGTGCTCTGGTTACTGTCCTTTTGGCATTTCCTATCCTGGGTGTGTTCCTAGGATCGGCCTCAATATCTAACACACAGTGATACTGATTAGAATAGTAAGTACAAATTAACATTAAAGTGGAACTGCCTTTTTTAAAATCATCTAAACAGCAGTACTAGATCATATTTGAGGTGTTAACAAACTTGGTATTAAAAGGTTTCATTTTTATACTAATTATTTATTTTTACCAGTTTCTCTTACAGACTAAAATATGGATGTTTGAATGACTTGAGTGTTCTAAATAAAACAGTGGTAGACGCTCAATTTCTGTTGGACACTGAGAGGAAAAACTTGCATGCTAAAGGCCAGACAGACAGACAGAGCCACAAGCCTCAGTCAAGTCTCTTCAGTCAAATTAGAAGGAAGTGCTTTTAATCTACCCTGAATACAGGGTGGCTCAAGTATGGAGGGACGGATATTTCTCCTTATAAGAAATGTGATAACTTCTTTTTTTTATTTCAGACTCAAGACGGCTTTGAAACACTCTGCTTTTTGTTTCTTCTTTGAATTCATCTGAAACTGCTCAGGAAAATCTCTGCATGTAACAACAGTTGACAGAATACAAAAATGATCAACATTCTTGTATTTAGCACCAAAGTGTTGAAATCACAGACTGTCAATTTGACCAATTGCTGTAATTTACGAATGTAAAAACATTTTTGCCCATGATCCAAGACTTTTAGGCCACATTTGTATATAAACTTTATAAAAGTTATATTAACAGCCATGTAGCCATTTGTGTTCACACAGGTATCCTTAAATTGCTTTGCATGACTAACACACTTGACAAGATAAAGACCTAAATGCTAAGTACAGATAACATAACACAAGATTTTCAGAATTTCATTTTTATTAATTGAAAAAAAAAAAAAAAAAGCAAATAAAAAAAGAGCCCCAAAAACAACCAAAAAAAATAATAAAATAAAATTGTCAAAACTCTTTAGCTAAGAGAAGGTGGGACATTTAAATAGGAAGGATTGGTTCCATGTGGACACTGGTGCAGTGTCCAAGGGGGAGGTGTGCACAACACCAGTTCTTACTTTGGGACTGACGGAAACCGGCACAAGAGCCAAAGCTGAAGGCCGGAGACACTGACACACCAGAGAAAAAGGCACTAATCCAGAGAGAACAAAACAACAACAACAACAAAAGGCTCGGGAAAAATCTAAACAAAAACAAAAAAAACATAAAGGAATCAAAAATGGCTGACACAGAAAGTGCTCAAAACACACAATAAGAATGGAGAGTAGAGGGAAAATAACATAGTTACATCAGTAAAGTTGAAATCTCTACTATTCACATACAAAGACTCTATGATTTCGCATACTGGTATTATTGGTGCCAGTTTGGGGACTGGCGAAATACATCGTAACGAAAGATCAAAATCGCATGATTTTCAATCTTCTGCTGAGTGTATACACGCCTAGTGCATATTGTTTCATGTGGATGCATACATGGTTTTGACACTGTAAATAGACGCGCCTCTGATATCTCGAGCGGGTGTGTGGTTCAGGACAGTGACCTTTACTTCCCTCATGCTTGTTTCGAAGGTCTAAAGTCAGCTACATTCACGGCCCGAGGAAAAAAAAAAGGGAAAAAGTGGCTGCGGTAATAACCTTGGCTTTGAATGATGGCTGGCCTCGTGATAATTTCACATTAAACAAACTCCTACAGGAGAAAACGTCTCTCACCTGCATCTCACCCGACGAGTCCTGATCAACAGTTAGGTTTATGAATGTACAGCTCCAAGACGAATGTTACTTTCCTCCAGAGGGAATATGTGGCGAGTTAAATATAGCATGCCGACGTATCTGAGAAATCTCAGATTGTAATTCATCGAAACGGTACAGCATGTCCCAGAGCTACTTCGTTCCATCCAAAAACAACTGAACATAATTTACATCTGAACAAAAATAAATGTGTGGAAAGATAAAACAGACAAACACATACAAATATATAATATATATCTTCTTAAAAATGGATTCTCTTTATGTATATTTTCACGGCACCAAAAACCGATGTACAAAGTTCTTGTGCCTGGTACTTCAGACTTTGTAACTTGTTATTAGCATCAATTATATATATTTTTAATTGCATCTATCTAATGTGTGTGGTAGTTTTTCTTTTTTTTTCTTTTCTTTTTTTTATAAAATCTTTTTCCTTTCGTTTAACCTAAAATGGCCTCAAAATTTCCTGTTACAATGTGATTAAAACATGCAGCCAAAACTTAATGAAAGGAAAATACACTACAATGAAAAGGTGTTGATAAAAAGAAAATCGGGGGGGCAGACAGAGCAGGGGAAACCTACATACAGAATCGTTGTGGTGTTAATATGTGTGCTGTTGCACTAAGCTTAGGCTCATTAGACCCTGGCTGCAAGCGTTCATAGTGATGCAATCAATATTTCTCAGGAATTAGCATTGAATTTTTTTGCCCATTATGTCACTGGAGAAATGAAACACTCTCCTGACCCTTTTTTTTCCAGTTTCCATTTTTCTCTTTTCACTCTGCAAAACACATGGTGTTAGGGGCAGAGGGGGACATTTAGGCGATTTATTAAAGAGGGGTGTGTGGCTTTGGAAAGAAGGGACCTACAGATTTATTGTTTACATATTCCGATTGACGGGCGTGACGTAATTGCGCGGGAACATGCCCGTCTGGCCGTGGCACGCACCCTTCCACCAGTTAGGATCGGAGTTGTCCAGGACTTGGATGAAATCGCCTCGGCGGAAACCCAGCTCTCCGTCCTCCTGAGGGTCAAAGTCAAACAGGGCCTGCACGTACGTGGGGTGCTGCACGAAGGAAAGAAATGCTGTCATGAACACACCAAAACACTTGTAACTGTCAACAAGGTTCTTCTGAAATCAGATGTGACTACACTGTACGGTAAATACTTGAGATATTAAACGTAAGCAGGTACACAAGTCATTTTGAGAACTTTAGGGTTTTGCTGACTGACCTGAGGCACCTGCTCGATGTCACGTAGAAAGATCTGTTGGTTTCGAGAGACTGAGGTTGAACGGTGATAATCCACCAGCTCGTTGAGGGAGTTGAATTTTACAACCCACAAGAAGTACTTTCCTGCCCCGTCACGCAACACCTTGAAGTGCTGAACATCATTGCCAAACCTGCAGGTACAGTGTGTGCGTGTGTGTGTGAGAGAGAGAGAGAGAGAGAGAGAGAGAGAGAGAGATGCAGGCTTACGTAAAACAATTGTTTGTTGGTATTAGGGTTTACTGCCATATCAGCTTCACAGGCTATTTCAGGGCAGGTACATTTTAAACATTCAACCAATTTATACAAACCAATATAGTATTAAGTTATAGATAAAATGTAAGGGATAAATAAATAAATAAATATCACATTATAGCATGGTCTTGGCTAGAAGAACAAGATTTTATACAAGGTTCTGTAGATGCACTTTGCCAGAAATTGTAAAAGTTTGTCTGGTTTCATTTTTCAGAATAAGTTCTTTTAGGTTTATTGTGGGGCGGCACGGTGGTGTAGTGGTTAGCACTGTCGCCTTGCACCGCCAGGGGCCGGGTTCGATCCCCGGCCAGGCTCGATTCCCGTCTCTGTGTGCATGTCACCTGGGATAGGCTCCAGGCCCCCCGTGACCCTGAATACAGGATTAAGCGGTATAGATGACTAAGTGAGTGAGGTTTATTGTTGTCTCATGGCATTAAAACTTGGGCAGGTCAAAAGTATATGCTTTATACTCAGATTAGTGCTGACATTTCAGAGCTTCCTCGCCCTTCAATAAATATGCATGGGTCAAACTCGTGTGGCCGATACGGCACATTGTGTATACAACTTGGTCATAGTAAAACAGTTAAAACTTTTTAAAAAATTTATTTATTTATTTATTTTTTAAAAATCAACCGCAATTAAATGATTTGGATGGTTAGCATTGTGGATAAATGTAAAATTTTGCTGCATTAAGAACAGAATTAAAAGTATAGTTTGGGTAAGATTGCTCTGAAGTCTATTTTACTCTATGATATACGCACTATTAATGTGTCGTTTTTTTTTCTTTTTAATTTTTTTCAATGAATTTTACAAATAACCCCATACATATCAGTAGATTATAACATAAGAGATAAGACTATATTGCAAAAACAGGGTGTCCAATTTTTACAATCCTTTTAGAAATACAACTATTCATATTTACATACATAAATAGTCAGATATGTACACACAGAAATGAATAAAAACAAAATAATAAAAAAAAAGTTAAATGAATAAAATGTTCCCAGCATATCAATAATGTACACACATTCAAGTGCACATGACAAGCTTAAAGTATTTGAACGCCTGCCTTTCGCCTAATTATACAAGTTAATTTCTCCAGTATCATACATGTCATCTCCCTTGTCCATATATGTATTGAAGGCTAAAAGATTTTGCTAAGATTGTCCAAAATCACTAATAACTGACTGTTTCAGATAAGGATTTACATCTGACTAGTTTCAGCGTTTATCAAACGTTTGGTAAAAAAAAGGCGGACATTGCGTCTTTCACTACAAACGGAGTTTTCCATTGTTTTATCAATATCGACACTAATCACGCAAATGTCACTGACGCAGCGAATGGAACAGGTTGAAAAACACGACCATGTTCCTTTAAGGACACAGCACGTCAAGCTTATCTTCAACCCTCCAATTGTAGAGCGGTCATATAATCCAGTAATAAAATGTATTCAAATGGTGGACTGTGGAACGACCTTATCCTGCTAACACAGAAACGAACCCAGAATCTCTCCCTACTTTCAGTCAGCCAGGTGTGGCGGTGGAATAAATTGGGTAATTACACCGATGATAATAAAGAGCTGCTTTGCATATGAAACTCCACATGAAAGGCCAGAACATCTGAAAGCGTGACACCAGACGACACAGGAGCTGAAAGCACACACACACACACATGCTCTCACACACACAGATACACACACACAGACAAACAATAGCCTATGAAACCAAGGAGATGAGACTGAAAGCTTGGCTGTGGAGAAATGAACACTAGAGGTCAGCTAAACGCCTACAGTCTGCCCGAACACTTTAAATTTATACTCGGAGGAAACAAGGGTTCAGACAATTCAGCTTCTGCAAGTTAATATGCGTCCAAGCGCATCGATGCAATTCAAATTTGTCCAACTTGCGTACTTCATAAGATTATTCTTGAGCATACTTACAGCACAAACCTTAACCTTCCCTGTCAGTACAACTGGTTTGATAATAAGCAGGTAGGAAAGATTTTTCACAAAGCGCTCTCAGGTTAATGACAAAGAAGGCAGCGGTTACTGGGTGGGAAGAAAGCTGTAGGCAGACCTGAAAGCAGCACGGACAACAATTACACAGAGAACAATGCGCAATGAACTGCACTACTAATCATTTCAATCATCTTTGTTCTACAGGCATTGAGAAAAACCAAAACCTTCAGGACAATGACACTCTGGTCAGACAAAACACAAAACACACCTCTCTGCCAATAACTCGGCTTGTTTGGAAAAAAGAAGGGGTTCTTGTCTGATTGAGGGAACACCACACACAGTGACATGTGAGAGCAGCATGACATGGGGGATGCTTCTCTGAAAACAGTGTTCGGGCATTACATTCAGAGACTGACCAAGACATGTACTTGGACATATTAAATTAGAATCTAATCTAAATGGCAAGGAAACAATATCTAAGCGAAAAGACTCAGGTTTCAATAATGGCACGACACCAACCAACAGCCCATAATCACTCAACAAGGTCTTGCTTGGCCTTGTCAAGAGACCGACAAAAATTCCATCAGGCCATCAGTGAGTCCTGCTTAACCCAATGTAAATGAAGACAATTTGCTAGGAGGAATGAGCCAAAATCAAACCACAAAGCTGCAAAAATGTTATTATTTCTTACTGAAAATGTCTGGAAGCTGTATTCGCCCAACAATGGCTTTGCAACAAAGTATAATTTTGGTCATTTGTGGTGTGTGAAACGTCAGGTCCATTTAAAAGCATTTCTTTATGCTAACCAAATCACACGTTTTTATTTATACTTCTAGATAAAAAATAAAGTATGCGTGTCTATATGCACTTAAATATAAAAACAAAACTAAGGCCATATCCACACGTTGGTGGGTATTTTTAAAAACAGATTTTTCTCTGCGGTTTCGGCCTTTCGTCCACATGCAAACGCAGTTTTGGTCGTTGGAAACGAAGTTTTTGGAAAACTCCGTCCAGAGATTTTCCAAAACTCACAAGTTTAAGAGGGGAAACTGAGATTTTGGCTTGTTGTAACGTCACCTTGTGTGCTAATGATGTCAATGTCTGTGTGCTAGTCTCCTTGATTTGACATCAGTTTTGTTTATGAGGATGTTTTGTGCAATAGCGGATGTACGTACAGTAAACTTGTGACGGTGTTAACATTGCTTGCTGGACTTTTTTTTTTTTAAATGTGTGTTCATACACACGCAATTTCTCACACATTACATGAATGAACAGAGGGGACTGAATGTACTATCAAGCTCACTGCTGCTACATACAAAACTCCGGCGACACACAGACCCCGCAGTCGGTTTTGGACACGACCCAATCAGGCTTCTACAGAGTGCAAAGATGACGTTTTGTCCTGGCTTCTGATTGGCCCTCTGTTGATTAGGGACGCTCCTAACTGCACGTTTTGCATTTTCATGTGGACAAAGATATTTTTTAAATACCCGGCTACGTGTGGACATGGCCTAAGAGACAAACGCACAAAACAGAGCTCTAGAAAGGAGTCGCTGTCTGTCAGACCATCTGTAAGCTCTTCACATACTGAATGATTTAAATCTTAAGCAAAAACAGTCAAGGTAGAGCAGACAATTAACAGAATGAATAAAAAAAATAAGTGAGGATGCAAAGCATGGTGTAAATTATCCAGAGTAACTGTATGAGCTCCAGTATGGCCACTCACTTGACAGACAGGGAGAAGTCTCCAGGCGCGCTCTCGCTCTCTCTGATGAGGAAAGCTCCATCGTGCCTCTGTTTGTTCAGCAGCTCCTCTGCTCTCGCCCGAGGAATCCTCCCAAAGAACCACCTGTACGCGCACACAGAAATACAAAGAAAACTGATTACTCAAAAATTACAAGACTTGCAATCTGTTCATATGAGCATGATGGAGTTACACAATTACATACAGTTTCCACTTGAATGAGTGAATGTTTCCAAACAGGCTCCTGGTGAGTGTCAGTTCAGACTTAAAACTTTTTTTTTATATGCATTTTCAAAAATCAAAACCAACACTTGATGCACAGCATGACTTTTCTAGGTGGAAAAAACTATCCTCCTATCATGTTTTTTTTCTTTCCTGGAACATTTACTGCATAGTGCAATGAGGAAGCGGTCACGCAGGGCATATGTCTGCATGCACTGTACATATTTGCATCACAGAGGCGATAAGGAACACGCCGACACCTCTGGGAGCGTGCAAGTTCAATACAGATGTTACATAAAAGCCAGCTGTCCTGTTGCGGCCTCTCCCTTTCCCTTGCCTAAGATTGGCACGGTCGCGCACAAAAAACATACAAACGAAAAAGAGGAAAGAGACCCCCCCCCCTCCATGCCCATCCTTCTGGAGAAAACTGGCTGCCGGTGACGTGAATGAATATTCAAACATACTAAGAGCCAAAGGTAGCCAGGAAGGTGAAAATCACAGCCACATTTTTAAAAAGGTGACAAGCATAAACAAACAACTTTTCCAGAATTATCTAAAGACGAATATCCTGGCTAAAATAACATGCTACAATAAGAGATGTTTTTTTTATTTAACAAAACCGCTATTGTCAACTTGATCATACTGAAACTTTAGCTCTTGTTTAAGATGCATATAGAGCAGGAAAGTCAAACATGATGCTCTGCAAGCAAGGTCCAACATATGACCTTAGAAGCCACGTTTATGTAAACAACTGGACATTAACTGAACAAAAAAAATCAGAACAATGAGTCTATAATATTCCACTATGGAGAACAACAGAGCAATAAACTGTGGCACTAATAAAATTAGCTAAAATGTAATTCTTTATTAGCAAACTAAGACTTATTCTTTTCAAAAACACAATACTTCTTAGAGAGAAAGGGGACAATAATTGTCAATAATTGGCTGGTTTACAGCTTTGAATATAACAATTTCTGAGTTTCCAAGTGGTGCAACGTTTTTCTTGTTTTACATTATCAAACATCATGTGCATTAAAAAATCTCTGATCAGCCTTTTACCCCCCACAAATTATAAGGAGGGAGTTAGTCTCCCATCACTCATTACACACGTTTAAACCATTCTCAAAAAAAAAAAAAAAAAAAAGGGCGAAAATCGCGTGCATTAAGAGTTAAACAACATTCCTGTTTCTCTATAATCCTACAGGTGGATGATGCTAAACTAATGACACATGGGTGTCCAGTGTGCTAGGAGTGAATTATTTGCTTATTATTACTATTTTCTTCATAATTATTGCGGCTGACTGACATAACAGACATGCAGTATGTGCTGCTCAGTAAAAGCGCAGCTTTTTTTTGTTTGTTTAATTTAATTCTAGGTTAAATGATAAACGTGATAAATGATGCATCATGTTCAATAGTTGTGAAATAAAGCTGAGATATAAAAACTTTCGAGTTGTGACAATTTTTTTTAAAGGTTAAATTGCAACAAAATCATAATATAATTTTTATAATCGTGATACTTCGAGAATCGCAATCTAAAATGAATCGGCACCTAGGCATCATGATATTGTCCCGGGTGATTCCTATCCCTAACGTTTATGCCATTAAAATGCTTACATTTATAATTTATATCCGTCAGATAAATGCTGATGAAGGACCATGCAAGAAGCAAATACACACATAGTTTTATGATAAAATGAACGCATCAAAATTATTCACCACAAATGTTAATAATTTCACCTCTGAGCATTTCAAGAACAGGAATTGCTAATGAAATTTCTTACTTGCAAAAATGCCAGATTGTTGGTCAGTCCAAGTGTGGATTGTACCAGAGAACAGAAAACAGAATTACATCAACAGATTTCTTGGTCAATTTAAAGAAAAGTGTAAAACATCAGCGGAGCCCTGACCTGGTCTCTCTGAAAGACGTCTTTGTGATGTAGAAGATCTCCTGAGAATAACTCCCTCACTATACCTAGACCAGCTGTTGCTCTCAAAGCATCTAAAGAAATGTCAACGACATTAATAAAGTCTTAATACCTCAAGCTTACGTGCTTAAAAAATGTTGGTGCAAATGTTTCAACCTAAAACTATGGGTGTGATTTTTTTTTTTACTGTCTGGTGCTTGTGACTACACTATGTGTATAATGATGTTTTTATTAAACTTTTATATTTTTTACATTTTAAAAGTAAACGTCAAATAAAACAACTGACGAGTACTTTATTGCTAATAATTACGCATCATAAAATATGATATATTTATATAGAAAACATAATTAAATTATTTTTGAAGACATCTTTGATTTAAAGTATGTTTTAAACAGAAATGTATAAAGGTACTATAATGTTATGTTCTCCAAACATCTCCCCTTAAATCCTGATAGATATAACAATAAAAAAAAAAAGGATGCGAAGACAAACCGTGTGAAACTTATATGCTTATATAAGTGTGCAAACACATATGCTTCCTACATCTGAATAAACATGAAAGTGTGAATCACACTATTTATCATAATATAGTTCTAAAAATACAGATGTTTACCTGTAGTAAACACAGTCACACAGCCATCTGGACACCGAATAACCACGGTGAGCTTCTACAAGTCTAATTATTTAAGATAACGAGCTAATCCTAGAATATGGACTACACGCTCATTAAAATCTCAGAGCAACACAGATACAGTTTGCTGCTATTTTTATCCCTTATTATTTCTCATGAATTTCTGACTTACCAGGGACAGCACATTAGAAGAAAGGAAAGAAAAAAAAAATTAATACAGAAGGCGACAGTGATGAGTGACGTCACACCAAACCACGTTACCACAGCAAGAATAGATCTTCTTTCATGGAAGGAGATCTTGCGTAGATAAAATCTTTCAGCAATTGGACAGATTTCCCACAGTAGTACTTCTGTAAGACCACTAACCTCCGCTCCCAATGTGCATCAATGTCTACACTTACATGAACAAGCTTTTTTTCAATTAAATTCTTAACTTAACTGCTTCCATGGGCTCTGATCTGATACAATGGCAGTTTACATGCTCAAAGCATTTTGTCAAAATTTTACCCAGCTTTGAGGTCAAGGTTAGGTTTGTCCATCTTTTATTAGATGATAAAGCACACCTTCTGTATTTTGATTGGTTACAATGACTCAGTGATTTATGATTGGTTAACAGGTTAGTTCACTGTGTGTGAAATGGCGAGCCAATCAGTGAGCCAGAGGGTGAAAGTTAAGATCGGTTGGAGATAATTGTTCTCTCTTGGAATTTAGAGATCATGAACAAAGGTAAAAAGAGAAAAATAATTGGATCAAGCATTCACATGATTAATATTGATATCAAAGGGTTTACCAGCACCACTCCTCTCATTTTGACTGAAAATTCATTCTGATCAGGCCGGATGCAGTCAGACTGTCCTGAGGGAGTTTTATATCAATTGGCCTCTTGTTCCCATTATTAGTAAACGTAAAACTATTGAAGGTCCTTTTTTTAATATAGTTGTGTCTATTCATCACAATTTGATGCAAGATGTCAAAATAATGCCTTAATTTAAATCACAAATTTAATCACATAAAAAAACACCCAGAGGGAACAGCTGATAAGAGCCCTGTTCTATGTAATTTCTCCAAAAAGGAATTTTCCTACCATCAAAATGATTCAAGCTTGAAATATCACCTCAATAAAGCATTTAGCAGCGAACCTGGTGGTCCATGCTACGGTAGCACCGCACTGACCTCCAGAGCAAGTAGTCATGCCACATTCGCCGAGGCTTTCAGCCGCAAACCAAGTCCACCTGTGACCTACTACCTGACTCCTCTGCAAAATTGATTGCAATGGACTGCAGAGCAGCTTCAGTAATGGACTACAGGGGTGAGAAAAGGTTTTAAATAGCCACACTTCTAGCACAATTTACAAGCTTCCGTCGAGAAGCACAACCGAGTCTGAAACCCAGCAGCTTTACGACACAGAAAAGAGAACAAAAGATGAAAGAGGAACAACAAACGTCATTTGAAGTGAAATACTTCACAGCAAAAGAAAAACAAACAAACATGTGATTAGTTTAGATTGATTAATCACAGAACATGAGTTTTAAGCACCTGACAACCCTAATAACACTTAACAAGCGCCGTCGTAACAAGATAATCAAGATCAGTAAGAAAATGTTACACACATGGCTGCACTGTGACCTTCGTTCACTGTGAACGCCCAAAATGATAAAGTCTACCCGCTAACGCCTAAACCCCTCTAGAAGATCCCATGCCACATCAACTTTTACGACTGAATAACGCTTGGAATCGACGTACATGGAGGCGAAGGAGACTTGAACAGCGGATCAAGTTGTACTTACGGGTGTGCTTTCATTTCAATGTAATTCTTTGGGATGAAGCCATCTTTGCCGTTCAGCTCTGCCTTGTACCAGTTCTGGTCGCATTCTTCATTTAAGACCTGCAAACAAACAGCAGGTATTGCAGGTTAGTTTAACAGGTTACTGCACAAAGATCAACATTTCACCACAAACAACAAAATAAAGAAGGAACGAAAGCAAGAGAGCTTTGCGTGAGAGATTCAAGCATTTTCAAAAACAAGCAGGATGGGGTATCTGTTTTAATGCATGGGCTACCATGCACGCTACACACTGATAACACTGACATTTAATATGGCATACGTGTGTGTGTAGTATTCCAATGTAGGCTTGAACACTGCGTGATCAGTTACTATAGTGTTTTCGACTTATAAACCAGAAGTTCAACACACATTTCTGACTTTGAAAAATAAATAACTCAAGACCGATTATAGGTCTTGCATTTGAATGATTGCTAGCTACTAAAACTTTTTTTTCTTTTTCCCTTCTACAAAAGACAACGCAAACCAATTATTACAGTAGTGAGTCTTATAAAAAAAAACAAACAAAAAAAAAAAGTCTTCCACTTGGCTGAGGAGCTTGGTGGTTTACAGCTGTGGCATCATCAGACTGATATGACTTTTAAGGTAGGTGTTATGACATGCTACAGTGAAACCAAAAGGGTGCAGATGAGCAGAGGAGTTGCATGGTGTAGGATGAAGGAAACAATATTAAACTTGTGATTATTCATGAACAGGTCTTGGCAGAACTGAAAACGTGGGATGCACCAATATGCACTTTTTATGCAATTTTCTGCATGAAGCAATCGCGTGCACATTGTGTCCTCTTTTCCGTACACGACGATTCCAGGGACATTTCCTTCGGGTGATTCTTTGTTCTGGCGATTACACGAACAAAATTGCTCATCATATATGACGCTGTCAACAAAGATCACTATACTTTTTTTCTGCAGTCTCGCCACACCTGGGATAATTTCTAAACAGTCAGCGTTTTATTCCTCACGTCAGTATATTTAAATCAGTTTCTGGATGAAGAATTCCGAGCTTCCTCTGAATTATTTTGCAATTATTTAAACAAGCCACGCAGCTAACAACCAGTACAGGTACGTTCTGCATTTTCTTACGCAATTATTTAATACAATGTAGAAGAGTAAAAGAGTTGATAGAAAAGTGCAGATTTAACAGCAGAGCAATTGCATAGATTTAAGGGAGAATAAACATTTAACCGTAAAGAGGAACAAATTCAATATAAGAAATGAATTAAAGAGACGTTACAACACGTGTGTATGTGAGGGGTGTTAATCTGAACCTCTGTCTCCAAGCAGCTCACAACGTAGGAGTACACAAAGAAGACTTGGAAGGGCGAGACTGCAGTTTAACCACATGCAGCTCAGAAAATACCCAACTATGACAACATTTCACCACTGGTTAACACCTTCAGCGCTCCTCAAACCAGAACAGGCTGCAACAATTGTCACAACCCTCTAAGACTTTGTTCATTAAGAAGCCACATTGCTATCAACATTTGTTCTTCCTTTCCTACACCAGTATAGCATGAATTTACTAGTGCAAACCATGACTTGACGTCATATATTTCTGGGGAAAATACTTGGGTGCTTGTTTATACACACACACATTCAGTGAATTACAGCCACAAGAGTTCCCGCCTGCCGTCAAGCCCAGGAAATGTTAACACAGGGCTGGAACTAATTACTATTGTGATAATCATATTATCTGTAGATTATTGAAACAAATAATCAACCAATTCAGATTATGAAAAACACAATAACTTCATATCTTTTATTTAGCAATCAGTTTACGCTTTTAAATGAAATTCCCTGCCGATAACAAAAACGAAACAAATTCCAATACGCAATTATAAGCAAAGTGGGACAGTTTCAGAGTTACTTCCTGTTTAGCCACAATATCAATACAAGGGAAAGTTATAACCAAATCAATACACAAATCTCGACCACATGACACACAATGAATTATCTTGTGGTAGTTCAAGTAGTAGAAGTAGTCAGCCTTTTAAAGACTTCTGGAGAATAAAACATATCCATGAACATAATTTACAAGCATTATAACTCAGTCTGGATGCAGGTGGAAGGCGTTCCAGTACACTCTATTATAATCCAACTGCCCGAATAAAAATAAACAGGTACTTGTCGTACACTACTAATCTTTAACGAGGTGTAATAAAAGCAAGAACGTCACCACTTGCTTTTCACCCTCTATATAGAGAGCCCCTTAATATGGGGAAGAATATATATATATATATATATATATATATATAAAAAGACAAAATTTTGTTACTTTTAAGTGAACACTCCAATCCACTTCCTGAGTTGTTTTGGACACTTTTGACAAATACCCAAAAACCCCAGGTTTGGACAACTGCAAGATAAATTTCACCTGAAGTAGGGCCGGAGTACATTGAAGCAGTTGGGTGTAAATCTCTGCATTATCAGCAATTAATAATTAATGATCACCTGGTGGCCAAAATAAAATCACACACACAGAGACGGAACTCCAAACCCTTTACAAGTCCTACTCAAGGACTGAATCAGTAAAAAATAAAAATAAAAAAATAAATAAAAATAACAAAAACAAGATTTTTGACGCAAGCCATTCCAGAAGAAATCTCTACGAAAGAATTATCAGTATGGGATAAAACAATTCATTCCATCATTTTGCAAAGAAAATAACTCAACTCAATAAGCACAATATAAAGGACAACAAGATTAACAACCTCTGAAAGAAAAACACACCCTGGAAAAGCAAGACTTCTATAGGTATTTACAATCACTGCATTACGTTGGTTAAGTTGGAAAAACAAAACAAAACAAAACAAACAAACAAAACAAAAAAAAAAAAACACTGGGATCTAGATGACCCAGTGCTGAAAAAGCAGAGGCTTTATGATAAAAGCACTCCATATAGTATGTTAAAATAAACGAGAAAAGTAAAGCAACTGAGATTTAGCCATAATTTAACCATTGTGGGGAAAAAAACAAAAACTAACCAAAAAGAAAAAACACTTAAGTGAGAATTTGGTCAGAAGTACTGGATTAGATTTTTTATTAAGCAGAATGTAAACTTCACAGGAAAAACAGAATTTCATTTTAAACAGTTCAGGTAACACCATGGACTGCCTCCTAAATGTCCACTTTGCCTGTTGATGTCCACTTTGCTTCATAATGTAAAAGGTTACTGAAAATTGCATAAGATGTAAATAATGTTTTAAAAAGGATAATGAAAATAAATGCAGTTTTATAACTAGCGAATGTTTTCAGTTAATCAACTAAATAAAGAACCTTTAGAAAAAGCAAAAGCAAAAAAAAGCCTCCTGAAGCTCAGCACTTAGAAATGACAATACGGTTTCTGATGGGAAAAGACTTAACATGCACGCCGCCAATTTGGTTTTACCTTGCCGAGACACACACCTGAATACAGGAAACCCGTCTATAACGTCCCCTGGGGATAAGAAGGGAGACCTACCTGACTTCATTCATGTCAGTGATCTCAGTAAAGTACATCAGGGGGATGATGTGCATCACTTCTTAAACTTAGTCACAATGTAAATTCCCACATTTACAGCCGAACCTCTGATCAGCAACGAATTACCGAAGCGTGATTGTAGTTTCCACTGAACACATATTGTCATGTTTGTACAAATCGCTTCAGCTGCAGGAATTACCATCAACCCAAAAGCCCTGTTAGGGAGGAGTGTTATTCCCGAAGAACAGGGAGTGAAGAATCTCAACGACACGCCTCTACGGACATAATGTTCGTAATCTGATTCCAGGAAAAGCCTCCAAGAAAGAGGAAAATGAATTTCAGGAACAAAAACTGTACACTCATTTGCAATAAAAAACTGTACAGACCTCCGAAGTTAACACACCACAGAATTTGAGGCTTTTTGCTATCTTGTGGTTACCTGAAGCTAAATAAATACTCCTGGCTGCACACACAGTTTACTACACACCATAAAAAGAGAAGCTATAACATCAGTTTTATCACCACTGCCCTAGTTTCCTGTTTGTATATCTGACTATAAATACTATTATCATAATTAGCAGCAAAGATCAGGAGCACATCACCACCGAACATTAATCAAGCCAAGCTAGTTTGATTTATATTTCTAAAATACATCCTTCTGCAACCAGTTTAAAATAAAATAATGTATATATTCAATAATATTGAATACTAATAATATATTTATTTAATGTATTATTATATATTTTATAAGATATGTAATATTTAAATATTTTATATTCATAATATAATTAATATTAATAATTAATTAATAATATGAATATTAAAGAAATTCTGTTTCTAAAATACATGTATGTACACTTAATTTAAGTATTAATTTTATTCCTGGATTTACTTTTGGATTTTTTTTTCCTTTTCTTTGCTTTTTTTTTACACTTTATTGTATCAAGTATTCTTAGTTTTAAATTTTTGTTTTCATTTTCTTTTATTGTTTTAGGTTTTGATCCTGGTCTATGATTGTTGTAAAGTGTTGTGTAAAGGTGGGAGAAGCTCCTCAATCAATTACAAAAAATAAAATAAAATAAATTAATTAATAAAATAAGAAAGACATTGTCGCAAAGCAGCTTTACACAATAAAAAGTAGTAAGTCTGTATGCAATGTGTATGAATCAAAATGATAAGATTGGTGGGAGGTGGGAGAAGCTCCTCAATCAATTACAAAAAATAAAATAAAATTAATTAATTAATAAAATAAGAAAGCAGCCCAAAAGCTGTGCAAAGACCAAGGCTCGCAATTGGAGAACATTTTTTCTTAGTCATCCATGCTCATGATTTGAAGCAGAAATATCACCAGCACCCCCCCCCCCCCCCCCAAAAAAGCCAGACAAAATTCAGACATTCTTCAGCTGTCCTTATCTGTACCCACCATCTACATGCCACAAGTCACTTAAACATCATGTTTGTCTAAAACATGCTTTCCCAAACCAAGAACTCATGACTCATTCAGTAGCGGTGGCTGATTTCTTTCGGGAAATGAAATAACACCTGGATGTGTCATTTAATCAAGATAAGGATCATGTCGCCTTTACGAACATTTCTGTTAATAGCTAAGCTAGCAGGCAAAGAAAAGAAGTACATTGTAACGTAGCAGTCATGCTACACGACAGGAGCCATTTTAAAAATGTCTTCATCTAAGCTTGGAAAAAAGGCATTTATTTTATAATTGGATGTAAATCATTTTCACCATCATCGACATCTTGTATACGTTACATTGCAGTTATAAATTTATTGTTTATTGTTATAAATCTGGGGTCGAGGTGCAGGAACAACAATGCTACAGCGTCCCAGAGGAGAAAAGGTTTAGGGGCCTCCCTCAAGGGTGCCACGGGGGCATTTTTTCTGTTCAGGGCCTTGAACCTCTGACCTCCTGTTCAGTAACCCAAATCCTCAACTGTTGAGCCACCATATGTGTAATGATGTGATGGCTGTAAGCCAGTTAGAGAGAGAGAAAGGACAGTATGCTGCAGATACTGCAGCTGTCCAAAGGATCTGCTACAAGGCAGGCAAATGGGGAGTTCATTTCCAGCATTGTTTGCGCTTTTCTCAAACAGTTGTTTTTTTATTAATGCATTTACTGAGACTACAGATGTAATCATACGTTGTGGCATGAAGTCACACAATTTCTTCCTTGGATCGTAGTACATCAGCATTCTACTAAATACTCTTGACATTCAGGACAGCGATGAAACCGCCTTCCTTTCCGCTTGATCTCGCTAAGCGGCAACTGCAGAGCCCGTTTCTATTTCTGTGCCCGAAGTCAAGGATAATCTCATCCACAGATGGTTGGGACTCCTGCTGCTACCCAGAGCAACAATAATTACAGAAAAAAGCTGCATCAGGGTATCATGAGGATCAATCATTAACAAAATCTCATGACATCTTTTCACCAGCTGCACAATTTAAATTAAGATCTCAATATTAATGGATCGCTGAGATAATGTAAAGCATGACCTTAGGACAGAAATACTGAATAATATAGTAAATATTATTTATGTTGTAAAGTATCTCTATGAATTTCTTTAGAAGAGAGGCGCGACTTGTATCTCACACAGGGCATCATCAATAGTTCGGCATGTGACTCAACAGAAAGTTTCTCCAGCACAGCTGTACACTACAATAAACAGTAAAGTACACTACACAAAGCTTACCATCACGGCTACAAGTCCTTTCACAAAGCTGCGTGTGTTAGTACCAGGCTCTCTGCGGCTTCATTCATCAGCATTCTGAGAGTTTTCTATACAGACACAGTTGCAGTATGGAAGGCCTTTGGGGTTAGTTAAAACAAGTGTGTAGCTTGAAAGCAAACATGGCTAAAGTGTTTCTGGTCAGGAAGTCTATTTCAAAACCAAGCAGAGGTTAGAGATAGCATGCTAGGTGTCTTATTGCTTCATTAGCAAAGGAACAGCCTTCGGCTGTGTCTTGATGAAGAGATAAATTTTGCCTTGAACGTGTACATACAATGCTGCCATAAATGAGGTTGAGGACGAAGAGAGAGGGAAAAAAAAAAGAAAAAGGAAAAAAAAATTACCAACATTGTGAAAACTTTTTCGCTGGGGTTTTATGATAACGACCAGATGCGCTCTGGGAAGGGGGGGGGGGATGTCTACAACATGCTGACTAAAACTTTTTTTTTTTCTTTTCATAATTATCACTATGCTTGTGTGCATCATTAGATTTTATACTTAAAAAATGGCAGTTTAACTATTTTTGCTCAAGATTTTTCCTAATAATTTCAGATGATACTTTTCTATCGTTAGTCGAGTCAAAAATACTCAAAGAGAATGTATTTTACACCGATGAAACTCAAAACAGTCTCCACTCACTGAGAGAAAGACAGGGCTGTTTGTCCAACGGCAAGATTAACAGGATTTCACGTCAGTGAGTTTTAACTTACCTTACCAAATCTTACCAGCTGTCAGTCACTTCAAAATGTTGATTGGCTCGTATGTTGTTTTTACTGGAGATAAAAAAGGAAAGAAAGCTACTCTTCTTGGATATTTCCTAAATAAGTCACCAATGTATTATAGTGTCATATCTGATGGTAAAATGAACAATTCCATGATTACCGAAAATGTGTGAAAAGTCAGCTGGACAGTACAGAGAACACAGGAGACTGAACACTTGATTTAAACGTAATTGTTTTAAATTAAAAGAGATATACATTACACAAAACTTGACACAAATACCGCAAGCCATTATACAGCCTCTATGACTTCTGACGCCTCCTAAGAAGAAATTCAACCAAATAACTACCATCTTCCACAATGACTTATACAAAGCCATCTGTCCCAACCCAACCCGACCGAACACACCCAATTCCCACCCAACCCCAAGGCCTGGCCTCAAGATAGAACACGACCTGCCACACAAACAACTAGAGGAAACAGATCTGGTGCAGTGCTGCCATTACACCACCATACTGATATGGGTACCATGAAACAAATGATGAAGACGGCACTAATAAATTATCCTTTATTGTTCAAGGCTCTGGTAAGGCACAGCTCCGTGGCTATAGCAAAAGGACTTGAAGACTCACACGTATGGACTGTGTGTGTGACTAAGCCTCCTTTTATAAACAGGATGTTGGTTTAAAGACTATTCTTGGACACACACAAGGTTTCACTTGCCGCCCCCTATTAACGGATTCTTCGATACGTAATATACATAATAATCCCGCACGTAGAAAAGTACACTTACAGGTTCGACATTTCAGACACCAGATTTCCAGTAAAGGTTTTTCAGGATGTCTTTACTTATCTTTTGGCTCCACCTTATTTGCGTGTCTCAATCTGTTAGACGAACATGACGAGGTTCTTTGGAATCGTTTTCTCCCCTGTGCAAAGCAAAACCTGAATGTAGCGACAAATCAGATTTCAGACAGGATGTTGGTCATCACAGACATCATGTAGGTCTTTTTCGACATGCGTTACGAATGATTCCAGAAAAAGAAGATTACAAAACGTTTTCAACCACTCGAGATCTGTACCGACATGAAGACAGAACAAATGGTGTCTACCGGAACGTTGGGAAACATCTGGAGAACAATTAATCTAAAGATAATTAACTTGCTCTTTTTAGGGTTTTTAGTAATAATATTTGATCAAATCATGTAGGGTGAAAAAAAGGAAAATTAAAAAGGAAGAACATCATGTGATAAAGCAGGAAATAAATACAAGATCTACTAATTCCTAAAACAAAACGAAGGATTAACAGAAAATCAAAACAAGACTCATAGAGGGTTAGGATAAATGTTTAGAGGGTTTCGCATTCCTTGATCCTTGATTCGCAGTCTTGTCTTTCTGCCTAAATATCGTTTATATTTAAACTGAGACTCCAGATGTTTAGCAGGATATCAGGACAACTTCTGCATGTTGCACATTAAGATCTCTAACCATCAAAGACAAAAAAAAATAAAAATCTAAAAATGTGTCCATATTTGCCTATAAATTAACCCAAATAGCTCCATCCAGCATGCTTACATCACATCCTGATCAGCATGGGGCCGCTGATTAAAATGTGTTGACTGACAGATATTTAATAATTAAAAGAAGACAACTAAGAAGTAGAAGATGATGACAGAAGAGGAATGACGAGCAAAAGAGAAAGGAGAAGGAAAAGAAGGAGGAGAAGTAGAAGAAAGGAAAGAAGAAGGAAAAAAAATGAACACACAAATATTCGTTCTGACCTTCATAGCGTTTTAAACTGCTCTAGATCATAAAATTCGCATCCTTTAGAGCCTCCCTTATGTTTCGATTTTAATTAACGTCAGTCGGAGGGCAGGTATACAGCAGGACTAAAGTCTACTCACATTATTTAGATTAAATTAGATAAATATTATATTCTCCAATTACTAAACAAACAAATGAAAGGAATAAACGAGATGAGCACACACACCCACTCTAATAGGTATTACACACAGAGTGCTGTTATCAAGACACCTGCTCATAAATATCTAAGGAGAAAACCAGAAACATTTCCATGACTAATTATTTATTAAGCCAATAATTGCTTTTAATGAATCAAAAAAAAAAATTAATGCCCAAGAGCAATTTTTATCCTGGCGATTTTGCTGCACAAATCAGTAAATAAAAAAAAGTAAAAATAAATTAGACATTCAAAAACATCGGCAAGCAAATACAGCCACAAAGACCTGCAACTGTGATTGTTTGATGAGGAACAATCATAAGACGATGAGGATTACAATACTACCAACACTGATGGTGCTTCATTTTTATGTCCAAAGAAAAAAAAAGAAAAAGAAAAAAAAACCCGCCTCAGATTCTGTCACTATGCCTCACCGTCATTACTAGGCATGCGCAGGTTTGTCATTGTAGCTCAGTGCTGTGCTCATGTCGATGAGCTCACAGGCCAGTAATCACAGCAGGGGGGAGAGCTGCTCTCATCTGTCTACCGAGCAAGAAAATATGTCTGGAAACAGAGCGTCTGGTCCACACACACACACACACACGACACAAACGTACATTACCAGTCAAAACTTTGGAGACAACTATTAAGTCCATGTTTTCAATTTCTTTATACATCATAAACCAAGGCTAAAGGCCAAAATATGCAAGAATCTCCTTTGAACAGTTGATATTTAGATGTGTCTGCTACATATGCTTTGTAAAGCCTTTATAACAGCTCTAATCGAAGGTTACTGTTTGTTAATTGGTGATTTTTGAGGCTGGTAACTCTCTAAATGAACTTCTCTGCAGCAGAGGTAAGTTCTGGTCTTTCCTTGAATCTTCTTACTTTCCTTGGATGTTCTTAATGAAGAGCCAGTTTTATCATGATGCTTGACGGGTTTTGCAAATGCACATGACAATACTGTTCTTGTTGCTTATTCACCTAATACCATGTGTGTCATCAAGTCCAGTATTGTTCTAGAATGTACAAAAATGAATTCAAAGTTTTGACTGGTACTTTATGTCACTTTAGTGACAGAGCTTCTGCATTGGGTTCGCCTGAACAACTTTGTTAATAATAATAATAAAATAACAAAAACAAGACTGAAGAGTTCTCTGAACGGCGCATGCTTTCATTTCACCTCTCCAACCACCTTTTCCCACACGCCCCAAAAATCTCATCAGTACATTGTCATGCACATACCCTTACCTACGACAAAGCCCCAAAGGACAGGATGCATTACACAGACAGAAATGCAACACTCATCGTCTTTAACGTCTACTCAAGAATGACACTTTCTTTTCCAGTGTGCAGTGCCTTACAGCAGACACCAGTATGTTAAATATAAAGTGAGAGAGAAGATAAAAAGAGTGTTCTGATGCTGATTGCACCACACATTAAAAAAAGAAAAAAAAAAACAACAAAATACCACACACCATTAAACCAATATTTAATTGATATTATATCTATGTTGTGTGTGCAACCGCTAAGCAAATAACTTAGAATCTGTTGCACAATAAAACGCGCACATCTGATTTTCTTGTGTTGAGATTCAAGTCGAGTATTAAAAGTTTCTCTGAGGGCTGAAAATTTTAAATCTGGCACAGGGCTCCACCCCAAAACATAATCTAACTCAAGCTTTTTGTTTTGTAGATAAAGATGATGTACATATTTGTTTTGTGAACATACAAGCAATAAAGAAATGCTATTTCCTTTGTGTAATATAAAACTTCAACAACCACAAAAAAGCATCTGTTTCAGTTTGTGCTGCTGCTGCTGTGCAAAACATGCTGCACTGGTGCAGCCTCCAGCTTTCATTTAGCTTTTTCTGGGTCAATGTGAGACAGAAGAGAGGGAGGGGGAGAGAGAGAGAATTAAGAATGTTTGCTTGAGGGGAGGGAGGAAGACTTTAATTAAGAAATAATCAGTCCTGCTGCGTAGTCCCTAAACACAGACACACACACAACACGTGGAAAAGCTTCCTATCCTGCTGTGGGAAAAGACAGCTTTTCCACACAGCAGGGTTCACACCGGGATAAACACCAAATTATGGAAAATACGTTGGGGCATTCGGGGTACGGTGACTGCTTCCCAGGAATAACTTCTGCTTTTTAATTTTAACCAGATGGAAAAATTACACTAAAAACGAACACTCAGGCTCAACCCGAAGAAGTCACGGCACACCATCTTTTTCTCTTCCGTCCTAATTTCCTCTTTACCAACCGATTGATGGCAAGGACCTATGGAGAGGGTTTGAAGTAGGGAGAGCTATAAAAAAAATATATAAAAAAAAAGACTTACAAGCTTTACATCAAGATAATCTGAATCAGGTTACTGAAATAAGAAAATAGGCAGATGAAGTAGGATGAAGAGGGCAGAGGACTTGCATTCAGAGAACCTAACAGGAAAGTTCTAGAAGAGTCAGACAGAGAGTAGAGACAGCACATGCTGCTCCATGAAGACAGGAAGGTGATGGGGGTGGAAGAGGCACCAAACAGGAAGTGAGAACAAAGTGGTATGAAGGGTGGCTGCAAAGTTGCATGCGCATGTCACCGAGTTTACCGCTACATTCCTGCAATCTCACAGCTTAAAAATTATGCCGGTTACAGTAAACAGGTTAAAAATGATTCGCGAGGTATTCCATAAAAATAAACAATACCTCATTACAACACTTCTAGATCGGGGGAAGCAATGCGTGAGTGAGTGAATGAGTGCGTGTGTGAGAATGAGTTTAAAGTGAAGGAGGGTTACTAGAGCCAGACAGATATTACTCTGTTTAAATGTGAAATAAAAGAGCACACACATACACGCGCACACAGAGAGAGAGAGAGAGAGAGAGAGAGAGAGAGAGAGAGAGAGAGAGAGAGAGAGAGAGCAAACTGTGTAAACCAACCAAGCTGAGGAGGCATAATAAAACAACACTTTTGGGTGAAGTCAAAGTTTAACCAAACTTCAGACAAGGTCACTAATGACTAACCATGCAAGTCCAGAAAATACATCTGCATGAATTTCCACTTTGCATTTACTTCTGTATTCTTGCCCTGAGCACATTTCCTCTGAAATGATAAAACACATATTCGCAGGTTCTTTTATTTGAAATTGAACCATTTAAAAAAGAATGCTACGTCAGACATGTTTGACTACCACAAGGCTGGAACCTTTTACATTAATGTAACACACGATGTGTATTCGGTGAAAACCTACAAAACCTACGGCTCATCTAATTGTTCCAAGCACGTGACGACTTGTTGCAAACCTAGGGCATTTTTATTTTTATTCTCCTTTTTCCATCGGAGTACGATTCAAAACCACAAGATCTCTGTGCTGAAACTGAGCTGTTTATAATGCAAAAAATAACATTAAAAAATTCCACTAGTCGCGTACACACTGACATACTGTACATCCGGTAAATCTGGGAGCCAAGATAACCCTTCTCAGTAATAAACCAAGGACATCCGATCGATGAGAGAGAAATGTTCTAATTAGGACGCATCAACATGGAGCGAAACCAGAGACGACCAGTAACAGGAAGAGCAAGATTATTGCAAAGCATCTTTACTGATAACGTTTGAAGGTTTCGCATTTTTCACACTGGAACAATTCGACAGGGAACGCTTCAAGTTAAAAGACAAATGAATAGGATCTGTGGCAAAATGTTTTAACCTCTTGTGTTTCACTTTTGACCCATACTCATCCCTCTGAAAAAGGACGGGAACCTTGGACTGCATACTTTTAATGAACATGAAATCTCATTTTAAAGGCTCTTTTGTGGAGACAAATCATACTTCTTCCTGTTTACAAATATAGAAATATGGGACAAACCAACGAAGCCAGCCGTAAGACCACATGACGCACTGCTTTATGGAGAGTTTAGTAACAGGGTGTCATGCAGTTGCAGTTCTGCTCATGTTCTTTCCATGCATTTGTGTTACTGACCAAAATTATTTATTATACATTAGATCAGCACTGACACTGATAATATCCTTACCTCATGTTTTTTGTCAAATGTTAAGTCATGCCTTCAAGATTAGTTTCACCAGCGAATGCTCTTTACTGGAATGTATATTTTTACGACAGACCCACATGAACCCACATAAAAAATAGACAGTGTCTATTTGAATTTTATATGGTATGGCAGCACTTGAAATGTGTCATGTATGTTCATGGGGCATAAAAAAATTTTTAAAAAGAGAATGAAGCAGGGTTTGCACTAAGTAGCCAGCTAATAAATGCAAGTCCAGTCCACCATGATCAATTTAGAGTCTGATTATTTCGATGCCTTATACTGGAGCATTACAGTTTCCCTTTTCACTGGAGTTAAGGGGTCCAAACATGTTCCAGCAGGACATTGCCCCTGTGGATGAAGACCATCTCATGAAGACATGGACTGTCAGGTCCTACACCTCAATCCCACTGAACACTTTTCATCAGCGGACCTAATGGTTCTTGCCCCCACAGCCAGACCATACAATATATAAGAAAGGATAAAGGGAGAATATGATACAAAAAATATATAATATAAAAAATTATAATCCAATTAACACACCTGGAATGGGTGAACAGTGTAAATGGTCATCTGGTATATACATATTTTGACCATACATACCTATTATTTTGCATATTTAGGTTAATAATTGGATTTGTGGCATTAGCAGTGCAGCCTAAAGAAGCACTGAAGCTTGAAATGTAATTTGAGAATATTAGACAGTACATGGTTTTTACTCCAGCTTTTCTCCTCCATTCTGAAAATTTTACTTGCTAACCTGATTCCTCTGGCTTTGTAGCAACGAGTAAAACAGCATGAATATTCTTCCGCAAAAGCTAATAAACAAGACTGTGACTTCACTTCAGGTTGGTAGAAAATGAGATAAGCTCCATTTCCTCTCATCAATCATTGACCACACTGTTCATGTTCGATGACGAAGCTGATGTATGAACAATCGATCCTTTGGTGAGCTCAGCTCAGAGACAACCTGAAGCTCAAACAAGAGTTTTCAATTATCTACAGTAGATTGGATTGGCACTGGGGTGGGTATGCTAAAGTAACAATGCACATCTGGAAAACAACTATCTGTGCCAGCTGAAAATAGCTTTACATACCAGGACTTTAAAGTGAATAACATGAGGAAGACAGAACCTTGGAACCTGATCCGTTTTCCAACAACCAAACTAAATGACACATTCAAATCTAAGTATGTGCCAAAGTATATGCAGATATAGAGTTACACGCTACATAATGTTAAATGCTGCAACTTTATTGGCTGTTTGGTTTCAGAGAGGAAGTCAAACTTCCCGATACTGTGTCGATGAGCTAATGCTTAGCCTTTTGCTTAGCGATTTTCTTCATGTTTTGGTCTCTCACTATGAAAGATTCTATTAATCTCTGTCGAACAAGCAGATACCCAGCTTTATTTTAGCAAATGTCACATTTCTGCCAATACACAGCTACTTGTTTTCTAAGAACGCAGTTTCAGGGCTTTGGCTGTTGCCATTACAATTGGACACAAGATTCATGATGAGGTGGAACTCCAAGAAGAGACATTTTCAAGGAAAAGAGAAGTGAAGCAAATAAAAAGCATGCCAAGTAAGCATTTTTTTTCCATTGTTCCCTTTTTAAAAGTCTACAAGGTCAAAAATAAAACAACAACTGTGGTTCGTTGCATAAAATGAACTGAAACACTGATTTAAGCAATTCACCAAACCGTCTTAACTATTTGAAACTAAATTCTTGCACACAAGTCCCTGAGTACAATTATTACCGAAACACAGTGTCAACACACACAGGGACACATGACGCATCATCAGGGTACTATTACACCTTCCAACAATAGGTACAATGGCACCATAGACATGTTTGTGTCCGTGCCATTACTGTAGGTTTCCTCACATGACACTAAATGTACGCTGGTTTTTACAAAAGAATTTGAACTAGTGAAAGTGCAATTCACCATTCTGACTTAACAGTATTTACTTGATAAACTAAAGTCTTTAGCAGATGCTTTTTTTCACACATCCCTCTGCTTGTCCTGGTTAAAAAGACAGAATATTTTTATACAGCAAGACAGAAAACTCAAACATCACATAATGGAATTATCTTTTAATTTACATAACAGCACCCAAAAGCTTTCACTAAGAAAAGGTCAATTTGTTTCATAAAAAATAACTTTTTCACACCCGAATGTTCTTACACAAGGACATAACATTTTCTTTCAGCTAGATAAAACCAGTAGCGCTCCGTCTATAACTAAGGGGGCTCTGATCAGCTTTGCTGCAGCTGATGACCAATTGCTAGAGCAACTCCAATTCCAAATTGCCTATTTGAAGCTGCCCACTAGTATGAGACTCGAGTATTATCTTTTTGTGGATACTCACGTATACCATCTGCAATTATCGCAACTCATGAATGCAATTTAACTAAAGATACAAACACCACCAGCAGATAAACATTTTCTCCTCGGTGTTGTGCGCGTTATTGTTGAAAAAAAGCTATATAATTTGTGACTTGTGTGTATATCTGTAATTATACAACAGTTGATTCCAACCGAGTAATCTGATTGGAAGAGATACATTATATAGTTGGTGATAACAGACGGTAACAGCACTGAAACATCTAGTTATATGTATTACTCTGTATCTCGAAGGGCCCAGGAGGGTAGAGGCCAGCCAACATTCACATTCAAAATCAGTCACAGAAGTATTTTAAGCAAGAAAACACATCAGATAACATTATCTCATCTTGAACAACACTGTCACTTTAATGATAAGTGCTTCCAACTTGTTCTGAATTGCATCTTGAACCATCTGCGTTATTTTATTTATGGCTACAAACATAACCAGCTCCTAATCCAAGGTCGAATCTACATGGCATGTGGAACAGTGGATTGTACACCGTACGTAGAGCACTATCTTTCCATTTAACGCTGTTTGGGATTCAACCAAGGAACCAGGAAGTTAACGGACCTGATATTCCAAAGTCAAGTAACTGCATTGTCTTGGGAGTGAGTGTTAGCTGAGATGATGAGCAGTCGCACTCTCATCATCTCACACTCGCACTGCTTTCATGCTAGCTAGCATTGAAGGCTCCTTGCATATGTTAGTTAACATGACCAACTTTCTCAAAAAACCTTGTAGAACTGCCAGAATGATACAAGAGAAGCCATTTTGGGTGAGGGTCCGGAAATCCTCTGATCGGCGTTTATAAAGGCTGCAATCAAGCTATTTAAACGGACTATCGGCCGATGATTGATCGGAGCACCCTTCTCTATAACTTCTTGTAGGATCCACATACGAGGACTGTTGGGTCATTTATTTGCCAAATCTCTTCCGTTTGAAGGAACTGATTAAGTTTAAAGTTTTTAAGTGCCAATAAAGAGAAATCTTGAGGAAAAACAGCAATGTAGACAAAAATAGAATTTGGGTTTTAATTGGTTAATCAGATGCATCTACATTTATTTTCATCCAGTTTGTTTTATACTTCTTGTGTAGGGAGGAATGAGGAATAGCTACATTTAGAGAGAACTTTTATTTTTAAGTTGGTTGTTTTCCTTGACAGTACTTTTACTCGAGTAACTCTCTGGTACTTACAATACAATTTTTTAAATTAAACTGTAACATTATCGGGGATTTACTATAAAATTACTTAGTTATTTGTAGACATTTAGTATAACTTTACATTTACTTTAATTTATTATAGAAATCATTCAACATGGGACCTTTAAAGCCTAAAACTGAGATTTTAAATTTGCTACATTTAATTTATTTGGCTGTTTGCTCCTATGGTAGGAAACAACCATGCTACATGATACTGTACTACTTCTGTTATTACATACATAATTATATAAATCTTTGTTTATAAGTTCAGTAATATTATGAACATTATGCATTATGATAACGACTTCTCTATTATTAACCTGAAGTAGGAACTAGGCCTTCATTGCTAAAGGCAGGACTAACAAGGATGGTTTTGAGAGGAAAACAAGCAAATAAAATGACTGCGAGTATTCCAAGAAATAAAGAATACAAAGAATAACTATTCCTGTATGAGAAATTACAAGGAGAAAGAAGAAAGACACAGCCAAGTTCCCCACAGCACTGATGCTCCGCCCCTCCTCCCTCACTGGCATGATTTAGTACATCGTTCATGTAACCACAGGTCCAAGATTCTTGGGGGCAAAACTTTACTGACTGAATCGCTTTCACAACAAATGCTGGAGAGCAAAACAAATGTAGCATGCTTATGTGTTCAGACTCCTACCAAACCCAGAGGCTTAAGATTCAGTGAATGTAAAACAGGTCAAGGCTGGAACAGCTGCCCTTTTAGTGAAAAAAGCATTGAGCCTGCCCTTGCCGAATCTTGGAAGATGTTACGCTGAGATTTGGGACAACTGGAGTAAACAAAAACCAGGAGAACACGTCTAACACTAAAAACGATACAGGACATCAACAGCAGAGCTATACTTAAGGAGACAACTGATATCAGAATACATAACTCAATAGGTTTCTACTTGCATTAACATGCTTCTTTGAATATGTTCCAATTGCTATAGTAATAACTTCACAAGGACTTCATAGGCAGATTATCTACATAACTCAACACTAATAATAACTGGGTAAACAAATGTCCCAGGTTCCGGTAACGTAACAAAATGCTGTTGTTTTACACACATTACATTCACCATATTTCATGTATTTTAAATACTGTATACCAGTAATTTACCTTTCATTCCTCATTGTGTTGGGTAAAAAAATAAATAAAAAAAGTCTACACGCATTACATGAGATCAGTGTTAATGTGCCAAGAACATCTCTTAATGTATAGCTCTCAGATGGACAAAGAGAAGTGCTGAAAACTGCCATGTGTGGTTTATAACACCTCTATATTAAGTGTAAAGCAATCAGCCATGTTTTATTCTGTGTAAGTTGTCTGCAGTGTTCAGAATTAATCAGAAAAACATTATTAAAGAGCAACAAATCCTGCTGAAAAGATCTTGCTTTAAACTACAAAGGGCTACAACTGTTTCCTTTTCTAGCTAATGTGCATTTTGTCACTTCACAATGACTAAAGCCACAATGCCCAGCATTTCCCCATTAAATGAGTCTGCACAAACCAAAAACTGTAGCAACTGCATGAAAGGCCATTTGCTTGATTCTCATAACTAAACAGCGACAACATAAAACAATATAACGGCTGTCAAACCACATGAATTAAAAAAAAAAATACTTGTACAAAGCGCTAAGCTTTGGTCTGAACTACACAGCTCTTAGCAGCTGAGAGAGCAGTCTTCCTCTTCTGTGGTGTTTCTTGCCATTAGCCAACATGGTTAAAATGTGATTTTAGCAAGTTTCCCCTGAACATACCAAAACTAATCCCTAACTCCTGACGATTAGTGGTGTAATGTATAAGAGTTAACGGTTCAGCACGCACCCGAACCACTTATCATATTAACCAAAATATGGAAAGAAATTAAATTCTACTGCGGTTATATGAAGTTATATATTTGGGCTTGTTTCTAAGAGAAGGCGGCAAAAATTATATTTTTCACGCTCTCAAAGTCTCTCAAATACACATTTTTTAAAAAAATCCCTCAAAAGGTCACACAAGTCTGTGTTCACTTGGATTGTCTGATAAAACCAACACCCAAGCACAGCTAAAAACCCACTGAATCTGATGATAAAACCAGGACAAATAACTGTACTAGGCCTTACAGTATACTGAGCCGCTTTAAACATTTTTAGACTATTAACTACTGTTGGTTTTAGATGTGTACAATAAAAAGAAAAATTTTAGACAATCAAAAAAATATATAGTTTTCCCCCCTTATTACAATTGATTAACTTTTATTGACCTCATAGTTCACTGACGAGGTGTACACTGAAAACCTAAATTCTAGGTTTTAATAAATTTTCGATTAGTTGCCTGGTAGGACTGATTACAGTATAATTAAGTGTAATTAGAATATAGTTATATTTACAATCTAATGATGTTGCTGTGAAAGAATGTACCTGCGCTCAAGCAAAAAAAAAAAAAAAAAAAAAAAAAAATCACACTCAAGGTATCAGTATCTGTATTAGTTGTTGGAAAAAAAAGTGGTACCATGCTTTGTCTAATTAAAACCGAAGGTGCGAGTTTCTTTGTTCCTCCACCCCCTCAATTAACTTTCCCCAAACCTTTTTTAAGTTTCAAAAACTGCAAATTTCGTAATCTAATTTTCTAGTTTCTTTCACAAATGTACACCGGCATTGTAGTTCATCATATGATTAAGGACTAAACAAAAACAACAACAACAAACAAAAAAAAAAACTCACGGAAAAACGTTAAGTGACGCGAGTTCTGTCGCAACTACTTTAGATCCTGCTGCCATCACGAGATCACTGAGACGTGCTTGTAGAAGCTTTTACACGATCTTGCTTAATCTTTTACATTCATGAACAAAAAAATAAATAAAAATAAATAAAAAAAACAAGCGAGGCTCCACTCAAATCTATTGCCACTCTTGGTGCCATTAATCCTAAACCATCTAATTCTGTCTCCTCTTTATTAATATTCTTAAGATCAGGATTCCGATCCAACGCAAGCAGAACACAGATAAAGATTTTAATATACAAGAAGTGCTTATGTCTTCTTTATCAAAGATCATATGATGACTGACTGGAGGGATTATAATGATTGTGTTTAAATCTCTAAAGCTCTGGACTGAAACCGCAGATGATTGAGGCAGGGCTTATTCAGAACAAGTCTAGCTTAACAGAAACTGCAATTGCAGAAACCCTCGTGCTGAACCTGAGTTATATGACAACATAATTATATGATTACATATGAATTATTCACTTTTTTTTTTTAATCACTGAAAACATCAGCTCACTACACAATCAAAGATGAGACGTTAATGCTAAAATATTATTAAGTGCTTTCTGTAAATATACAACTATCTTTTGAATCTAGACATTAACACTTCCACTACAGAGAGCGCAATACGCTAGAGTGCAAACGTTGCTCAGGCAAGCCCAGGACTAATTTCAGGTCTGTAAACATTATTCTTGGTTTACTTCCTGTGTTTCATCAAGGTGCAGCAGTAACGGTAAGGAAATGAAAAGAACATTAAATCTAACCACACGATGTGTAAATTATTCCAGAATTTCTCAGGTTTTCAGTGGAACAAAGCTTCACTTTAAAAACACAGATCAAACATTTCCATAAAGTTTTTAGGCCAAAATAAAGCACTTAATATACTTCACTCATTTACTGCATTAGACTCTTTTTTGTTTGTTTAGGGTTTTGTTTTTTGGTGTCAAAGACAATCTCCCATGTCAAAATCCAAATTCCAGCACAAATTAACCTAACGTTTATAAATGGAATAAACACACTGGGAAGTGCTTAAGGCACATGTGGTGTCATGAATCAACTTCCTATAAAAACATTTCATTTCCTATAAAAAAAACAACAAAAAAAAAAAACAAAAAAAAAAAACTTCACAAATGCTTTATTCCTCTTACACCCCAGTATTTTGCCAATAAGTCATTTTTTTTACATTATCAATAAAAATAATCAGAGATTTACATATACATTTCAAGCTACATTTCATTTTGTTGAGCATCTGCATCAAAGACAGTTCCTGTTATTGGTTATATCGGTACAGCTATAAACAGTTGTTCCCTCATCCGCCTCTCTATTTTTCTCTGTCGTGGCCAGTAAGCGGCTTGTCATTTTACCAAGAAACAGGAAAGTGCATAGTCATCTGTCCTGAAGACTTTTCTATTGTGGAAAATGTACTGCTACAAAGCGCTGAAAGGAGATTCCTTTAATCAAATATTCAGTAAACATCTCTTTCAAGAAAAGCTGGTTAATTAAGCTTTTCTCTGTTTATTATTATCCTTACATTCGTGTGAATTTCACATGTATCAGCAATGCATTAAAATGAACGCTTTATTATAAAACATTCATTATTCGGCGTCGGCACAGAAATGAATGAACTCCTTCTGACCAGCCCGACACAGAACTGCAAAAGTGCTGCGATCTAAAATTGCATAAGCAACTGTGATTAGGTAATTAGATAGAAGGATGATGAAATAATTCAAGGATGCTCTTTCTAACATTTCAATAGCACAGAAGTGGATTTTAGGTGTCACAAAAGTCTCCATAGGGGAGGAAAATGAACACTTGTGACATCTTCTTGAGCCAGCCATAAGAACGATTTTCAATACTTTTGTCAAATGCAAAAAAAAAAAGCTTAAAGGCTACCAACAAAAATATATGTAATATAAACTAAGCAATGAACATTTTGAAAAACGTGTAGCTTATATATACACATAAAAAAAAAAGTATTATACCAGGTATAAAGAGTGTTGATAAAATAAAGGAGTATGGAAACTTTTGGGAAGATGTCATGATTACCTTCAGGATCTCTCCTCGTTTAAAACTCAGCTCGTCATCAGCAGTCGCTTTGAAATCATACTTGGCAATGGCCTCCATGATTCAGCTCGAACACCTGCGTGTGTATTCACCAAAGCAAGTGGGGAAAAAAAACGTCTCGATCGAGTTTTTTTTTTGGTCCCCCGAGTTTATTTCCTCCGGTCAGATTAAGGAGACGATGTATCGACTTTATAAACACAAGCACAGGTCCAGGACACGAGTCTCTGCTGCTCCTGGTGTCTCTCCTCCCGTCTCCCGTCTCTACAGCACGATCCCCTTACATACAGGACCAGGTGAAGCTTCTGCAAAAAAACCAAACACCCATCAATCAATCCCGCCGCAAATTCTACTCTTCTACACCGGGGCTGAAAACCCACAGTCAATCCGGACCGCTCAATGGACCGCGCCCACGACACGAGCGGTATTAAACAATCCAGCACTGCTCATAAAGAGGAAGGAAAAGCGCGTGCTTGACGTTTCCAGAGACCAACCGCGTCGCACGATCACCGCCGAGCGACCAATCAGGGAGCCGCGTACAGACATGCTCCTCAATTACGAGGCAGAAAATCCTATAGGAATAATCTTATTGGCTATGAGCGGGCGGGCGCAAGACCAATAGCAAAGCAAGATTTTAAAGCCCCACCTCTTCCTCAAAAAAGGGGGAAAAAAGCGATGACGACATGGCGCATAGGCAGGGATAAGTAGTACTGAGATATTAAAGTGGATAATTGAGCAAGAGGCTATGAATAAAGTCAGTTAATTTAACACAACTGAACTTTAACCGGCAACTTTAAAATAAACAGCAGCATAATTTATTCTTAATTCTGCCCTGATTATATACGATCATAGCTATAAAAAAAACACAAAAAAAAACGAACGTTATGCTACATGGAAATATTGTGCCATTATATGCGAGAGACATATTATACATATATACAAATATACAGACGTGTGTATATATATATATATATATATATATATATATATATATTAAAAACCCTAGAATCAAACTTATATGATATATTAACCCTATGGTTGTACTATGGTTTTTTAATTACGTCATATAGGTGTGTAATCAGGGAAACGCTTTATTTTATCCATTTATTTATATTTTTCTAATTTGCTTCTTGTTATCCGGGAATCTCTCTCTCTATATACACGCCCCTAGTCATCATATTAACACATTATTCTGTGGTCTGTTTTATTAAATAGTATATAATTATTCTCTACATAACCCCAGTCCTCTTAGTTAATTGTACAAGACGGATTGGAACTCTCTCTCTCTCTCTCTCTGGAAGCTTCGCTGCTCGTTAATAATCAGACTCCAGCAGTAGCAGCAGCGAGACACTAACTGACAAACAGTGTCCCGTGACGGGAGGATTTGTCCCAAAATAAATGCAAAACAGACATGCTAATGAACTTCCTTAAAAAAAAATAAAATGACTGCATTATATTGTATAACGGTATACAGAACCCTGAGACAGACTGTATGCTGTGACAAACAGCACAGATCCCAGCGCGCGCGCACGCACACACACCAGCAGACCTGCTCAATCCGTGCCCCGAGCTAGCGCAGCTAACGTGGCATAACCGAGACATGCCTGGGTTTTTTGTTATAAAAAAAAACACACTAAATAACTAACACACTCATCTCCTCTAAGCTGTAACATGTGTCGAGCTGCAAGTCCTCAGATGGCGTGATGTGTCGTGAGATTTCAGGGACCCAAAGCTAAAGCGGTGAGCTAGCATTCGGAGTGCGTAATGGCAGAGCCAGCTTGTTTTGCTAACTCGACGCTAGCTGAGCCGAGCCGAGGCGTGGAGGAAACATTTCGGGCTTCGGTGGTTTTTGACGACAAAAAAAACTTGTTATACTTACACTTGTGGAGACTCGTGATTCTTCTTTCACTTCACGTAAAATCCAACTTTGAGTTATACTCAATTAGTTGCGTTTCTTTTCTCCAGTAAACGAGTTAGAGGAGATTCGTTTCCCCGAGATGGAGCTTTTCACCAGACGCTGTTGGACTGAGCGAGAACATTTCCGCTTCCTCTGGAGAAACGGCTGTGTCTTTACTGTGCCCCCTGCCGGCCGCCGCTGGTACCTACACCGCTACAATCAGGAAACAGTGAGAAATGATTAAGTTGTGGAAAAGCTTTGTCATAGGCGTGTTAAGTATAGAGAATAATCAAGTTAAAGTTATAGGCACACATGATTTTATATAATGGGGAACCATTTGGGATTGTTTATAGACTGAGGCAGCAGATGTCGCCGCGCACCTCAAGGGTCCAGGCTCGAGACCCTGCTCGGGGTCTGTGTGCATGGAATTTGCATGTCCTCCTAGTCCTTGGTGGGTTTCTTCCAACAGTCCAAAGACATGCACATTAAGCTAAATAGCATTCCCAAAAGTGCCTCTAGTATGTGTGTGTGTATGTGTGTGTCTCTGCGATGGATTGGCACCCCATCCAGGGTGTACCCCATCTCGAGGCGCAAGTCTCCAGTATAGGATCCAGGACCCCCCACGACCTGGGAGACAGGATAAAGAAGTATAGATGATGAGTAATGAGTGTATAATACTGAGCTGAAGGAATGGAACCTCTATGATTTCAACTCTATGATTACACAAGCTGAAGTCATCTACGATACATAGATATAGATCATAGATGCATGTTATCTATGAAATGGTACAATATAATTATGATTAAATTGATATAGACCTTCATGATTCCACTACAAACAGTGCTAAACCCATGCCGATCCAATACAAACTGTCTACACAATTTACCTACAAAAGACCTACTATAGCTCACGGTTTGCAGTGAATTACTAAGATTTGTCAATGGCTGCTCTGATTTCTCACCTGATACTAACGAATTGGATACCTAGGTTTTGGATACTTGTGTTTGCAACAAATGTATGCAAGGCAAATTAATTCCTGTTATTGCTTGTTGTAGCAGCGAAAACAGTCATTTCTACACTAGCCTGTGCGCCTCTCTCACATTTGAAATTAATAATACAAAAAAAAAAAAGAAAAAAAAAAAAGAAAGAAAGAACTTGTCATATTACAGAGACATTGGAAAGCACAAATATCTTGAAGTGTTACACTGGCGACTTCAACTATAAATTTCATATAAATGTCGATTTACGCAAATCTTCACCACATCAGCCCTTCCTTTGTTTAAGAACAGTACATACTCGGTTTTTAAAATTTATTTGTATTGATTGATTTTAATTTCAATAAAAGCGCAGTGGTATAGTGTTTTAAAGTCTGTCCACACTAACAGCATTTAAAAATTCCTTTCTGTTTCCACTGAGACACTAATGCACTGCCTGTCTAAAAGCAATTATTGTTTATTGATTCCATTTGTAATTAGTGTAGGATGAGATAAATCAGAATGATGGGCTTTGCCTGGAAATTATTACTCACTGACATATCGTGCTCGTATGAGGGGCGTTCAAACGAGGACTTGTGATGATTTCCTGTGAATGAAGGTGTAAAACTAATTCACTCCAACTTGTCCAGAAGACTTCAAGCACAGTACAGTGATGAGACTCTTAGCTGCAGTAAAAATTTGATTAGTGCAAACAGGCCATACGTCCGTGAATGACAATCCCGGCCAAGGATTTCATGTGAACATTCAGCGCATGGAAAGGCTTGATCCTTCTGTGGGAACTATACACACAATTATTCACAAACACCATCTGCACATTACAGGAACTCAACTGGAAATTACTGCCACATCACCTGTACAGTCCTGACCTCACTCCAAACCATTTGTGCATGTTTAGGCCATTAAAGGAGTTCTTGGAAGACCAGTGTCTCAAGACGCGTCAAGCAGAGAGTCTGATCATGGCTCTGGTGTTCTGAGAAAACTTTCCACATTGATGCTATCCAAGCCCTTGTGAAATGCTGGGACAAGTGCATTAGTGTATATTCTACACAAGCAAAAGTTGAGAAGAGATTACTCCAAGTACGGGTGAAACAGAAATGTCTTAAGTCGTCGTTTAAAGATTGCCAGACACACAAGTGTACAGACATCTAGAGAAAGTTCATTCTACCACCTACAGTAGGTGCCAGATCAGAAGAGAGTCTTCCTCGATCTCTGAGAGATGGTGGGTCCAGTCGAGCAGTGCTGGAGGGAATGGGGTGCGGTGTGGGGTGTCAGTAGAGCTGAGAGGTGCTTTTAGCTTTGTAGACCTCATTTGGGTTTTGTGTTTGATGCAGGTAGCTACAGGAGGCCAGTGCAGGGAGCGGAGAAGCGGGTGGTGTGAGAGAACTTGGGTTTATTATTGATCTGGTTTCATGCTTCCTCAATCGTTTTTTTTCTCCCACTGCACATAAACATGGAGGTGGGGGAGTTTCTCATGTCTCATGTGCAAAAAAAGCAGGATCGTAAATCTGAATCTCGATGAACCAAGAGAGTGAAACTGACCACACTCTCTGGGTGGGAGGGGCAGCATTACGTACTCCCTTGTAGATTATAGCAATTCGGAGTAATCATGTATGGGACTTTCCTATGAGTGGTTTATGCAGCCCCTGCTAATGATCTGGAATTGGGAAATGACAACATTAGCTGAAAATGGAAAACAAAATGCATTTCTCGTCCAGCGAGAACTGGTGCAAACCGGAACAAACTATATTTGTAATTATTCTTGTAGATTAATATGCCACCAATGTTACATCCACCCTTGTTTTGACCTTACTGCTTACCACAGTCTACTACCACATCTATTGCTAAAGTCTATTTCTTTTTTCAACTCTATGTGGTCAGCGTTTCCTGCTTCCACATATACACACACCCACATGTGATTGGTTGCAACACCACAACCCTATTTAAGATCTTTGTGTATCCTCGTGTTTGTGTTTGTCTCAGACATCTAAGCTATGTGTTCCTTGTTTAAGCCTTTATCCTTCCTGTAGTTTAGTGGTTTGCTTTGCAGGTTCTAGTTCTTGCAGAGGATTGGGTTCCCATCAGGGCCCGTATTCACAAAGCTTCTTAAGCCTAAAAGTTGCTCCTTGTGATGAAATTCTAAGAAAATTCTCAGAATTAAGACATTTTCTTAGAATTAGGACTAAATCTTAGTAAAGATAAAAATATTTCACAAAACATCTTAGCCCTAAAACCAGGTAAAATCAACCACACCTCCTCACTAAGATAAAGGTTTTTATCCTTTCCTTACTCAGAGTTGCTCTGAGAAGTTTCCTAAATCACTTTTAGTCTAAGACTCCCAGCTAGGACTTTCTAGGCTAAGATAGGAGCTCTAAGAGAGAATTCTACAAAGTTTTGTGAATACGGGCCATGATTTTGATCTTTGCATGTTTTCTAGTTTGCCATTATGAATTTGCTGTCAGTGAGATTCTCCAAATAAAATCAATCCTGTGCACAGCTGCTTGTTTTTGCAAAACACAGCCTGGGTTATAGGATACATTTTGCAATACACAGCCATGGGTTATTAGCACTTAGAATGCGCCATCAAGAGCTATTTTGAATTTTGCATTATGACAGTAATCCAAATGTAACGTAATGCAGAAATCTTTACTTGACGTTTCCGATTTTTGAAAGGAAAGTATTATGTACATACATACATGTAAAACAAGCCCTAGTGCAGATTGTGAAGAGGAGGATTTTAACAGAGTTTTACAGAGATTTCAGTGGACAAGTTTCATCAAATGCTTTGAAGCGTTGATTCTTGACAACTTTTCAAACATGTTTGTGTATCTGTGTTCAGGCATGTCAGATCAGTACAAATAGCATATGTACAAATAGCATATGTTGCAGCAGAAGTAAAGAAAACCAACTGAAACTTTTTTTTACTGCTGCATCATGTGTTATTCATTCTAATGGAATGGAAACATCAGAATAAGAAAAATCTGAGTTCAGTGACTCAAGCAGTGGCATGATGATAGATGGGCATCATGGTGCTAGATGGGTTGGTCTGAGAATTTTAAAAAATTGACTCAAATAAACACTCTTTACACCTGTGGTATTGTAAGCGGGAAATAATTTCTTGTAGCAGATGAACTACAATGACATGAACCATGCAAATTACACACTCTCATGCTACCTTCTGGACAAAACAATAAAGAGCCCAAGTTGAACCTTGCAACTTCTAATTACATAGAAGCTAGGAACCCAAAAAATGCTTCGAGTATCCATGTGCCGTTACTTTGTTTCTGTACTTAGGTGCCCTCTTTTTAGTAATAACACCGTTATTAACTTGAGTGACTACATGGATTCTCTACTTGGATTAGTGTGTACTTGTTTTCATGAAAACTCATTAATGAATTCCGTATTATCAAAGGGAATATGATCAAGGGTTTATTTTCTGCTTGCTTCCAGTATTCCCAGGATAGGTTGTGGATCCACCACTACAAAGACCAGGATTAAAGCCGTCACTGAAGACTAATGAATGAATAAACCGATTATGTATTAAATTATGCGTTAATATAAAACAGTGCACTTTGCTACACTAAATACCAATATAGTCATGCATATCAGGTTGCAGCATCCAAATCAATAATCGCATAAAGAATATAAAACCCTCCTTTGTTTTTTGGATCGGGTCTCCATTTTCTTCTGTAAATAAACAGCGTGTAAGCAAAAAAATAAAAAAAAAATAAAAAAAGAGAGCATGCAGATGAAACTGCTTTTTACAAAAGCGACTCGTTACATAAGAAAGAACAAAGAGACAGATGAGATTGTCAACACATTTACAGTGACAAATAGAGTGTTTAATCTGCTATATTAAAAATAAAGTACAATGTGCTATATAAAGTGACAGTACAAACACGTATAAGATTTCCTTCCAAGTGTTTCGATTCCCTTTCATTTCGGTCTTCTGCCATTTAATCATCATCTAAGCATAAAATCATTCATTATACAATTTTACAACTTTATTTACATTAATTACAGATTAGTTTAAAAGATTTCGAATACAAAAAAAGTTTGCATAAAAATATATCCACAACCTCAACAACCCTTAACAGCAACGTAACATTCCTTCATTATAGTACTTCAAACAGGAATGGAAAAATGGACATGCTTCAATCTTATGATAATTACTGAAATGCAAAAGGGAAACGTGATAGATATTTTCTTAAATCATATAATTTAGCCATTTAAGCAGAAAGTTGGGTAACAGTGTATATGACTACATTTACAGTTACACATTTGGTAGACGCTTGGATCTAAAGTGAATAAGAAGTAAGGCAGAACACAGTTAAGAGTCTCACTGAACGGCTCAGTAGTGGCGCTCGAACAGTACTGGGATTCAAACTCACAACCTTCTGAAACCTTAGTCACCGATTTGACTAAAATACCAGATGCACACTAAATAGTGGGAGATAAACTTATTAATAGTGTATGGTGAGCTATGTGAATATACACACACACACACACACGCAGTACGTCCTTCATCGGGTTGCTGAATGAGTGAAGAAAAAAAAAAAAAGCTAATTGAGGACACTTGTCCACTCGGTCAGAAATGGCTTTGTCACTTATCTAATGCATGTTTGGATGAGACTAAACTCTGGAAAGCCTGTACTGAAGGAAGCCTGTAAGGAAATGGATACAGTTGTTCGAAAAAGCAAAAGAGCAATGAAGTAAAATATATGTTGGTTCCTGTTCAGTGCCACTCACTATAAAACCCTTAGAAATCTCTAGAAACCTTTTTTCATCAATACTAATATCATACAGCTTTTTTTTTTTTTACGTCAATTTAGTGAACAAATACCCAACAGACAGTTCAATGTGAGGCTGTTATTTAAAAATGTCTAATATGTTTGGAAAATCGTCTGTATTGACAAGAGAGACCAAAAAAAAAAAATTTTTTTTTAAATCAAAAACATGATTCAGACATTATCTGTTGCTGCGTCTTTTTCTAACTGCATGTGGTTTGGAACAAGAGAGATGATGGAGATAATGATGATGAGAACAGTGTGTGTGTGTGTGTGTGAGTGTATGTGACTGTGTGATCTGTATATTGTTTGTGTGACCATATTCAATGTGCTTAGGAATTATGCGTCTATATAAATATATATACCAGTGTATACACAATTGTGCACGCCATCTACTGTAGAACACATCTGTGTTCTATGTGCATATGTCTATATAGAAACCATAATAATGCTCCTTCATGAATATTATAAAAAGGCACTTAAATAATATCACATTCAACGTTTGAGCTGTTTACCTCATCGACACTGATTGCTGTTTTTGTCCTCTGCTGCACCCAATTGCATAAATGTTGAATTGCATACGGATCAGCTTTAAAAACAAAGAAAGACACAATCCAATTAATGCTCATTAGAAAAATAAAAAAAGAACAGATATTGGAGTTAAAACCACGATATCACGATACCCATGTGCTGATTCGGTGTGTATTGCGATTCTGTATCATGATTTAGCATTTTTCTTGTTACATTTCTACACAAGCGTAGCAAGTTATTCGCTCCTACCACACAATACTGTGCCGACTGCCAATGTGCAAATAGTTTAACCCCCTGCAGGATCATAGTGGAACTGCAACATCTTAAACATTTATGAATAAAAAATGAAACAAAATTATATATGTTATGAAAATGATATATTATAATTCTGTGTTTTTGTCTAGAAATCTGTCTCAGGGTCCACTTGGCAAAGAAGATTTGACAGATGATTTCAAATCGTTGCTTGTCTGGAACCATGTATACTGTACATAGACAACTAGAAAATAGGAGAAAGGACTTGTCAGCTCAGCATGTCGATCAAAGTTAAAGGGCAACTTAAAACAAAATCAGAGCCGAACCAATATTTGAATGTTTCTGTTTTACACCGATATCATTTTTCTTTTCAGCCAAGTAAGAGCATGTTTTTCGGTTCTTGTTGATGCCGATACTGATACCAAAATCAATAGTCTACTTCGTATTCATCAGTCAGGGGCATCACTGAACATTGTATTCAGTTCTGTTTGTGCTGCTACCGATGAAGTTTTATGTTGGCCAAAAAATGATGAATACCTGACTATGACACCCATATGATTTCAGATTCAGCCCACCCGTCCCCTATGCTATTTGGTATAATCACCTTCACTCTTCTGAAAAGACATTTCACAAAAATTTGAGGCATAGGGATTTGTGCTCATTCAGAAACAAGAGCATTGCTGAGGTCAGGCACTAATGAGGGGGTCTGGGGTGAAGTCAGCATTCCAGTTCATCCGAAAAACATTCATTACGGCTGTAATTAAGTTCCTCCATTCCAAACATTAATGCTGGAACAATTTTGGACCATTTAGTTCCAGCAAAGGTAAATTGTAATGCTATAGCGTACAGATGTCCTGTACTATTCTGTATAGTTTAAGGACGAACAACATATTTAAGGGTGTGATGGACGGGTTTCCACAAACTTTTGGCCAATATAGTGGTACGGCATTTAAACAGAATGTCTAATAGAGAGCATAAGAACGTCTGAGCACACAGCAGTACAAACAAGTGTGCTCATTAAAAGTGCCAGGTGCTTTAAACTGCATCCTGAGTCACAAGCAAAGTTTAGATTCTGAAGAACTAGAGGGAAGAAAGTGTGTGCGTGTCTCAGTGCTTGCAATACTGAAGTGCCCTCATGTGAACTAGCTTCCCTGCAGGTTTGCCTCACTGCACCAGGCTCAATTATATACTATATATTGTGTGTACAATTTACAGCAGCATTCTTAAACTTGCTGATACTGCTGACTGTCAGCCAATCTTGAGCCGACCCTGAAAGATACTGCTAAAGTTTGCTCAACTTAAGATGTTTCATAGGTTACTTCTATGGCAGGACGATGCTGTGGTACTCTTACACCGATAAGCCATAACTTTAACACCACAAAATATTAACATATTAGAATTGATGATCAATTATTTACCAGTAGACTGGTGACAGGATGATGGGAACCCAAGGCTCACGGGCACCATAAGCTAATCCGTCCAATCTGATTGACCAGAAAGGTACTAAAATGAAAAAAAAAAAAAAAAAAAAAGCGCACCAGAGTCCACCTCACATGGGGCCTCGTGGGCAAAGAGCCCAAGGCTGCCAACCTGGTCTTGAAACTCACCAGCTCCCAATCTAATTAAGCACCAATGGGATGCGAGAACAAACAAATCGAATCCACCCCACAACCCACGGCTCCCAAAGGATCCGCTTCCAACATCCTGGTGTCTGACACCACAGCACACCCCAGAGGTGGCACAAGGGAATCCTAAAAAAATATTCATGTTTTGCATTGTAATGTTATGGCTGATCAGTGTATATTTACATGATGATCATTAATTGCCCTTTTTTTGTTGTTTGTTCAGTAACAATGCACCAGGGCGACGTCACACAGTAGCACATGGTATCTTGCAATAGAGCATTTTTTTTTTTTTTTACAAGTATAAATATATGACCATTGTAATATTCCTGATCACAGTATCTATATCAGTGCATTTACGTATATGCAAAATATAGTATAAAATATAATGTTGGTTGGAAAGTATAAGTTTTGTTTGGATGACAGACATAAAATGGATTTCTTTTTTCAGCACCAAATCACTGCAACATTTACAGGTCTTTCTCTTGATTGCCATTTAAAATCTTATAAATAAAGGGTTCTAGCTGACATTTTGTCTAAAATTACTTGATATAATTTTAAGTAATGTTATTCACATGATACTGAAAATATGTGACAAATATTACACTTAAAGGTTTCGTAAAGATATAAATATATAAGGGTTAAATCTCAGTCATATCTTATTTGGTCAACATCCAAGGACTTGGTTCGTACAAACCTCACTCACTCAATCTCTCTCTCTCTCATTAATTTTCTATACTGCTTATACTGTACAGGGTCACAGCAGGCCTGGATCTCAGGGAACTAGACCAGTTAGCCGGATCTGCACATCTTTGGACTGTGGGAGGAAACCGGAGTAATAGGAGGAAATCCGCCAAGCACAGGGAGAACATGCACAGACAGAAGGTGGGACTCGAACCCTCAACCCCGGAGACGTGAGGGCAGAGGGCTAACCACTACGTCAACGTGTCCCCTGTGACATTATTCTAGATATAATAACGCATAAAAGTGAATGAAAAATATTTGATTCTGTGCGCTTTCAGACATTTCTGCCATTAGCTACTGTTATTCCCCCTTCTCTTTTACACAGTGCTGTTGAATTCCTGATTCTAATTGTTTACTTGATTAATTTTCTTTAACAGCGTGGCTTTGACAGTGGTGCTGACTGCAAGGCAGAACACAGGGTTACATGAATGCACTTATTCTATTATGTTATTGTTTCTATTACAGCTCCTTCTCAAGGAGGTAATGTAGATGATTAGAAACACGTATGGACGCCTCAACACTGTGTGACAATCAGATGAAAGTCTTCAGGACAGATGAGTTGCTCTGTAAGCTTTCTCTGTAACACGTCTAATTCATTTGTGGGAAATACTATTTATAGCTGCCATAGCGCAAGTGATAACAGGAGTTAACTCATTTTCATAGATGTTCCACCTCATTAAATGTACAGATTAAATATTAAAATGATAGAAAGTAATAATAATAAAAAAAATATGAATAGTTGGCCAATTGCTGTGGTATAAGATGAGAAAAAACCTCTTAGAAGAAATCAAAATCCTATATCGCTGTTGATTATTTTGCTAGAACACGAATCTTTCCATTTCTTGTATAATAGCAAGTTACATGCTTGACACATAATGTGACACAAAAACATGAGAGTCTATCATGATTCCTTCACTTCATGTGTCCAGAGTTACAGCGCAGAGGTTGATGCATTGAGCAAGGTCATGTGAGACAGGATCTCTCTGGGAATGACGTATAAATAATAAATCTAAATTAGTGTCTAAATCAAATCGTTGTTGTTTTGGGGCTCCATAAAAAAAAAAAAAAGTAAAAATAAGATTATTAACTGGTGTGTAATAGTAAAGTATTGTCTCAGTTTTTTTGCCTTCAAATGGTGCCTTGGTCAAAGTACCCTAAATATGTTCTCTTCGGCGGAGGCACTCAGGCTGAATTATCTCTACCTAAGCCAGACACTCACACGTTTCAGCTGTCCTGATATCAGAAGCAGGATTCAGGCACTGGTCTCTGTCTGCCTAGTGAAGTCGTGCTATATCTGTTCCTCTGCAGCGTATTGTAGGATGGTTTGTCAGCTGTCTGTCCTTTCGGAAGTGGAACTAGCAGTCCGTTCCTTTGGAGGGACACCGTTCTCCTTAGATTCAGATCCAGTCTACTCTGAAGGTTTGAGGAACTCAGCGCCCGCTTAATATCCCCTCCACCGCCACTGTGGGTTTCCCTTCCACTGATCAAAGTCTTATTGTAGTACCGTGCACTGCTGCTCCTGTGGGTGCCATTGCCTTTTTTGTCCTCCACTACCAGTCCGTTTGGAGTACCATTGGCCAAAGACGGCTTGTTTGAGCTCTTATTTGTTAGTGTTCTTCTTTGACTTGGTTCTTTGGCACGTATATCTTTTGACTGGTTGTCCTTCTTAACACTGCCAGGCATGAGAAATGCTGGGATGTTCTGCATCTCCTTATTTCTGCTTCCTGCAACATCATCTTGCTGGTTTTGACTAGTCCTGGTAGCTCCAGCTGGCTGGTTGCCAAGTCGCTTTAATGTGGAATCTTTGCTTTCACTTGTGCTGTTTGCTAAACCTTGAGCTGTGCTAGTCCCATGCTGAAGCCCGGCAGCAGATTCTCGATGAGACTGACCATCGTGAGTCTTTCCATGTTGCTCCGACCTCCTCCTTGAAGTCCTCCTGGCTAGTAAACCTTCATCTCTGCTCCTTGTAGGGCCTCTGTCTGAAGCTGGTCTGCTCTGGCCTTCAGGTACTCGAGGCGAGTCTGGTTCACGATACGTTCCTCGCTCTGCTCCGCTGAAGCTGCTGCTGCCACTAGGGGAGCTGAGTGAGTCTTCTACAGGAAGCTGGGCTTTACCTTGAGCAGGACTAGCCACAAGGCTCACTATGGGCTCCTTGGTGCATCGTGGTCTCCGTCCAGATTCCAGGTACTCCACCAGTTCTCCAGGATGTTTTGGTATGGTCTGAGGAACGGATGTAACTTTCTTACGATCTTTAGCACCAAAAGACCAGCGTAGAGGAAGCACTTTGCCCAGGTTCTCCTTGTTCTTGGTCGGTGAACGCAAGCTTACACTACGGCCCTGGGTGCCACGAACAAATGGTCTCGACTCAAATCCATCTATGGGTAGAGAATAAAGGGCAAGATTAGGATTTGTGGTAATTCTTAGCTCAACTGAAAACTACAAGCAGTGCTAGTTGAGAAATAATTCACCAGAATCTCCTTTTGGTTGCTCATATAAAACAGGAGATATTGGCGTTTGGGGTTCGGGAGCTGAGGAGCAGCTAGCTGTCTTGGTCGTGGGACTTTGGCTTTCTTCAGACACGGATGTCAAACGGATGAGCCAGTGATTAGACACGGAGGAGCATGTAGAGCCTGTGGAAGGACAGAAAATTAAAAACACAGACAAGGTTGTTTGCTAATAATAACAGATTAAAAATGTTCGATAACTTTCATCTTAGTTGATAAAGTGCTGTCTACTATCCGTGTCATGTAAATACTTTATTTTTCATATTTAAAAATAGCATTTCACTTTAATGAACTTAATTGAAATCACCTTCTGCCTACAAAGACTGAACTTTACGGCCTGGAATATAGCAGATATTCCTCTGATGCTTGATATTCCTAATAGGTATCAGTCATAACTGCAAATACGTCTAGCTTGGTTTAACTGAATCATTGCCAGACTCCTAAATTTCCTAAATCCCTTTCAACAAATTAGTGTGTGTACACATAAAAATATATAGATATAAAATTAGTTCTCAAAGGTAACAGTAAAATAAACATGAACAAAAGTTAACCAACAGGTTCATTATTCAACAACTGAGTCTTTGGGGTGTTTGTATAAGCAAAGTCATGTTTGGTTGGAGTACCAACCTAAAAAAATGTAAAAAACAAGATACTATCAATTGAAATTTTTAAATCTTTCTACAATATAGTCATGATGAAGATGGAGTCTAACCTCGGAGCGAGCAGCTGGCTGACCATGGGGGGATACTGTTGCGTCTCTGGTAAAAGAGGATATAAGCCCCACGTGTACACACTTCCCCTTCAGGCACCGGCTCGACGCTGCTGTCATCAAAACTGTACCACTGACCATCCACTGAGTTCCTGCAGTATGCTGAAATAATGAAAAATCCGAGATTAACACCAGAGATCACTTGAACACACTTGATCAAGCGTTCATCACATCAATGCATTTTTTTTCCCTTCTCCGACGACAGCCTTATTCCAAGACGACAAAAGCACGATTTTTTTTTTCAACGTATTGTGAAGAAATGATTCTGGGCGGCTGAGGAATCATTTTTATACATGAACTGGCCACCACATTGCGCGTCATAAGCAAAGCTAAAGGTGATCTAACAAATATTAGATTGTGTACTGTACATTTCTTATAATTTGGTATGCAGATTTAATCCCAGGTTAATTATCATCAGTCCACAAACCTGTGTAGTGACCTCCATGCATGCCTCCATGATGGTTACACACAGCGTACAGGTCGTACAGAAACTCCTCAGGATGCTGGCTTGTTTCAGTCCTTTGATAAGGCTGCTGCTTCCATGTGGAAGACAGGCGGGTGCAGTTACTCCTCTTCACCATGTGGGGTGCCATGTCCAGGGCCGAGAGCGGAAAGCGCACGAGAGTGGAGAGCTTGTTTCGTCGTTCGCCCACCTGCCTGAAGCGCTTCAGGTGGAGGATGAGGATGTCTGGGAGTGTCCACAGACTCATCTGGACCATGCCTTGCTGCAGCTGCTTGCAGTGAGGGCATTTCCACGCATCATCTGGAGCCAGCTGCATGCACAGAACAATATATATTACAAACAAATGTTCATGTTTTATTGTTCAGGCATTCATCTTAAAGCACATTAGCATGTATTTCATGCATATTGTTTAAATGTGTAAAATAATATTTTCTCTATTTATTACAGCGCACATTCCACTTACAGAACATAGGGCTTCAAAGCTAGTCTTCACAGTCCTTGGCTTTATGGAAGCAACAGTGTATTTAGATTGATTTATTTTGATTTATTTTTTACGAGACAGCCCAATAGTAGCACTGTATAGGAAACAGCATTCGAGCTTACAACCTTCTACTTAGCAACCTGCAGCCTTTACCACTGAGTCACACTTCCTCAAAGATAAATGAGAACTCCATCCAAAGTGAGATGAGCTGACAGGAAAGCAGGTGCGTCTGAAGCAAAACTTCAAAATCTCCCTGTATCTTTTTCTCTAGAAGTCAGCATTAAATGGTCACATCCTAAATCTAGACATTTTTTGTCGATTACTTCGAAGTTTGGTTTAGTTGCATTTGTTCCAATCTTCATTTCGTCTCCGTGTGATTTTCTTTTTCTATGGCCTTTCTTCGTATGACTAGTTCATTTAAAGTCATCTTCAGCTACTTATCTCTGTTATACGTTTCACTTCCATGTTGTATCGGTCCTAAATCGAACCGTTGACTATTAGACAAAGCTGTCTTGTTCCTCTAAAGTTCTTAGGTACTTCTTCTATTCTCTTTACACTCTACATGCATCTTCACAAGAGTATATACTGTACACATCATCGTCTGTTACTGGATTCTAATATTATAGTGAGTAGTCTAGACTGGCTATACTTCAAAAAGGGTCTGTTAAGTTCTCAAAGAGAAGAGCTGCACTGTGTATGCGTGTGTTACCTGCTCCTCTTTAGTATAAAGCTGAAAGCACTCGTCCAGTGTGCAGCTATGCTGCTGAACATGCTGCTGCTGCTGGGCACGCACGCTCTCACAATCCTTCACCACCTCCTCCTGAATGTTACCAAACAGACTATACACACACACAACTCAATTTACTCTCCCGCTCCTATTAAACCACGGGTCTCAAACTCAGTTCCTGGAGGGCCGCAGCCCCACAGAGTTTTGTTCCAACCATAATTAAAACACCTGATCCAACTAAACAAGTCATTAAGGCTTATTTGAAAACTACATGGTATGTATGTTGGAGCAGGGTTGGAACAAAACTCTGTGGGGCTGCGGCCCTCCAGGAACTGAGTTTGAGACCCCCGTACTAAACTGTATTTTCATAACCGTATATTGCTAGTCCTGATTTTTACTATGCTCTGTTCATGTGCATTCATATCGACAATAAACATAATCAGCATCTTAAAACATTTTTCACAGTGGAACAGGTAAATACAGCGTTTAGACCTTAAAATGATCCTAATGTGACTGCACACTTTCCCTTTATTTGTAATTTAGTGATTAGATGATATTACTGGACTCACCAGTCCTTTACTCTGTGTTCCCACTCGACAATCAGCTTCACATGTGGAGGCCCACCAGAGCCACACAGCTTTAAAGCTCTGAAAACAAAGACGAAAATGCTAGTGAGTACTAAAAGTGGTACTCATATTATTTCATATCTTTCTGCGAATAATGACGACAAACATAGTACTTCACAACAACAACAACAGAAATCATACAAATATAATATTATACAAGTATTTGTATAATCATTTTTTATTAAAAAATGAATTTTTATTAAAAGTCACACATGCTAGAGATATTTTAATGCGACAACCAGGCCATTCCATACATTCAGGTCGTCAGCTGACTCTATTTTATTGCCACATAATGTTGCTGAGCCTAGACCTGACCAACTGAAGCAACTCCAAACACCATTGTACAGTGGGTGCAATGCATGATGGGTGCATCGCTTCATGTGCTTCCCTTCTTACCCAGATGTACCTATTGCTCAGGAACAGGACTCATTATGATTCATTAAGAACTCATTAGGACTCATTAGGAACATCAGGACTCATCAGACTATGTGATTTTTCTCCATTGCTCCAAAGTCCAATATTAATGCTCACATTGAAACCGTATTTCCTGATTAAACATGTTCCTCAGATCTGTTTGTTGTTTGCCTACTTAAATAAAGGCTTGATCTCAAGTTTAGATCACGTTTTTTATTTACTAGAGATTTTCGACCACTTACTCCAGCTTTAATACAATCTTTGTTACGTATCCAGAAATAGTTTGCTCTTGCCTAGGAAAAAAAAATCCTCCAAACTACTTGATAATACTGAGCAATGACTCAGTCTGCTTTGTTCAGTGTCCTTTAAAAAGCAACTGGCAAATCTTCACCATGCCTGCCATGTGTGTCCCTGCTGGAGATTTTTTTCACGAGCCAGTTTTGAAGAGGCTCCCGGTTTGATTCTCTCATCCTTGTGCCAATAAGCCCGAAAAACAGCAGGCGAGAGAAGCAGGCAAGAGGAGTCAACCCAACCCAACCCAACCAGAGTGTCATTTCTCCTCATGTACGCACATTACTATACATTATGTAAGAATTTACAACATCATGGGTAAAGACAAGACCTGGAATTACACTCTTAATTTCTTAATTTAAAAAATATATATATAAACATAATATGTAGACTAATTTGGGAATTATTAGATCTCCAGATATTATACATGCTGTTAAAAACGCAAGATTATATACTTTGTCGTGTAATTTTAGACGTTCAACCCACTTTGCACCGAAGTGTGCCTATACTGATAAACCTAAACATGCTGTTAGTCTGGAAATGTATGTTATGAAATTATCCACTTAGACAAAAAAAAACAATGCTGCGGATTTGTCCCTTCTATTTCTAGAACAGCGTGGTGTCTAGTGGTCAGGATGATTATATATAATTAGACAACCGCAGTCATTTTCTAAATGATCAGTTTTAATTTAACTATGTCAATACACATCAGTACTTTATGCAAAGCAGAAACCAATCATGTCTTTTAACATACCTGTATACAGTCAGATTTATTCAGTTCTTATGAAAAGGTTACACACATCATGTGTTTTTTCTAAACATTTTTATCTAATTATATTCTTTTTCTAATCTTTACGGCATTTGGATCCTTACTCAGGGCAGCTTACGCTTTATCTCATTATACATCTGAGCAGTTGAGGGTTAAGGGCCTTGCATCAGGGGCCCAACAGTGGCAACTTTGGGGTGCTCAGATTTTAACCTTTCGATCCAACACAGAAACCGCTGAGCTAGCAAAAAAAAAGTAAACTTTGACAAATTGCTGTTGAATAAAAGGAGCAAAACACTGCCATTTACAGTTTTGGAAAATGAATCACATTAAAGTGGTAGTGGTAGTAGCTCTCTGTGGGCTGTATCACACAACGCCATTATTGATTCTTGTCCTATAACAGCATGTTTTCTATTCCTTACAGTTCCAATAGCAAGTAATTTCCACCAGGATGTTAAACATTTAATATTCTTTTGTTCATTTTTCACACCGTTGGCAACCCATATCCCACACTCACACACCCAGTCATACACTATGGGTGACTTGGAAACACCAATCAGCCAAAAGGCATGCCTTTAGACTGAGGAATTAACTGGAGGAAACGGACAAAGCACAGAGAGCCACGTGCACTCCATGCACACAGACCAGAGGCAAGAATCCCCCAATCCTGGATATGTGAGCTTACTTTGTTAACACTGGTGGTATTTTATTATTTTTTAAAACCTTTTTATGGCGAGTAAGGCGTTTCTCAGCACTGACCCACTGGCAGTCCGCGGCTATCAAATCACTAACCGCGTAATTTAACCACTGACCTACTCTCCCCATAAAGTCAAACACAAAAAATTCTACAGAAAGTTTGTAAACAGGGCTATTATGAAAATTTTTTTTACTTGGACCTTGTGGTTTTAAATGGACCGAATCCAGGTCAGCCTTCTGACTGCAGATTTCCAAAGACATTAGCTTTGACGAAATTCTAACTGGCTTAAGGCACTGAGCTCCTGAAGAACACAATCTAAACTTATTATTATTCAGTTCTTCTCTCCATTACATGGTTTTGTTCACAATCTCAATGTAGAGGGAAAAAAATCAATACTCTGCCATTATTAACTGTCAGAATGCAGTATGTTTTGTTTTATTCTCAGGTGAAAGGCAATTCTTCCACTTGGTAATTCCTGTATACAGCTCCCAGGTAGGTCAGTGTGTGGACGGATTGCAAATTAACCACCTCTCATGGAGATACAGCGAAAGTTTACGGCACAAACTTTCTCTCTGTATGTATATTATCGTTGATCGTGTGTGAACCCTGATGGCAAGGATTCACTCACCGATCACTAAACTCTATACTGTATCTGTATTTCCATCCAAAAATCTCCCAAGAATCATCACAGGATGCTCCCCTCTTACAGTACCTGTCTACTGCAGGGTGGTGAAGTGGACGTCCATCCTGAGGACTCAAGTAGCTACAGGACACTGATCCCCCAACAACACGGATCTTGAACAGAACTCTGTTATTCTGCAACAAAGACATAAAGACAAGAAAAAAACAGTCAGTTAATAAATAAATTCACATTTATACAGACCACACTGACAGATGCATGCATTCACCTGTCTGGGACTGATGTGATGACTAATGGGAGCTCTCTTTCTCCCACAAATAATCAAAATATAGTTTATTTTGAAGTACAGTTTTATAGACTTTCCAAGGTGTACTAAAGTTGTTCTAGTGGCTTTTGTTGTCGGCCATATTTTTTAAACTGCCTATAAAAGTCAATGCTAGCCTTGGCAGAAAAGCCCTAGAACACCCAGTGTGTGCACAGCCAGCCACACGGGACCCAGCAGGCAGAGAGCCTTAGGCTGCCAACCCAAGCTCCAGACTCCCAAGATCCCAATCCGATCAAGCACCCGCGGGATGCGCCGGATAAACAAATACGATCCAAAGAGTCCCCCCCTCACGACTCACGGCACCCAGAGGATATGCGGCCCACATCCCGATGCCACAGCACACACCCAGAGGCCCTGCAAAGCCACGCCCATTGATGGGCCCAGAGCCATCCTGGTGACACAAGGGGAACCCAAAACTTAGTATATAGTTCATGTATATTGTACCAAGCTTTGGAATTATCCACATTGTGGTATAAGGATTTGGCCCGTTTCTATCTGTCCCATTTCTATTTGATTCTGAGTGTGAGTTACTGTTTGTGCGTTTATCCCTGTGCCCTCCAGGTTCTCTGGTTTCCTTCCAACTACCAAAACCCATGCCAGTTAGGTGGATTAGCAATGCTGCTTTGATCATAGGTGTGAACGAATGCATAGATTTGTGTGTGCATGGTACCATGTGAAGGACTGGAAACGCATCCAGAGTGTATTCCCACCTCATGCTCTGTAATCCTAGGATAAGTTCTGGATAATAATCCAGACCCTCACCAACACATGGTAAAGTCTCGCTTCTGCTTCCTTCAGTGATGGTTTTTTGTGCTTTGGATTTTTTTTTTGTTGCACGGTTTGATGTTGCCAGTTGCTTAAAGGTCAAGTTTTGAATTTCTGATTACTGGTTTGTATTTATGATTAGTTTGCTCAGGTTTTCCTTATATAAACCTCTGCATGCAGTCAGATATCATACTTCTATCATTCTGTAACGATCTACTGAACTCTTGAAAATGAAACGCTGCTTCATTCAAGAATGAAATTGATTTCCTCTCCTGTCTAAACGAAATTTAACATTTTGATGGCTGAGCTTCAATGATAAAAAAAAAGCACTCCAGCTGAGAGCAAGAGAGAGAGAGAGAGTGACAGGAGAGAACACTTCTTAAAAAGGCAGATATAGATTTCTTTTTATTTGTATTACAAATCAATGATTCTTCAAACTAAAACGTGAATAACAAAGTGTCTGAAAGGGTAAAGGTACAGGAATCCTGACAAATTTGGCGTACTTCACAGGTATAGCTAAGATAAGAAGGGCTGACCCAAGATGTTTACATTATTCTCAGAGATCTGCATGCATTTCTCACAGTATCCAGCAGATGGAGCTCAGTGCCTGCTCATGGAGGATAGGGTAACCGAGGTGTCAATGATGGAAGTGATGGGATTTTGCTGTGGCATTTGTGGCATCCACCAACAGAAGCTCTTTCTTGTCATGTGGCACATTCAGACGACTATAACTTGGCATACGACCAAACTGTCAAGTTGTTGGCCAAACTATGAGGCTGCCTTTTGAACTTCCTGTCAAAGCAAAATGCATTACTGACACTCCCGTGTTTCAGCATGACAATTTTAGGCCTCGTGAGTGAGTGACTGATTTGACAAGCATAAGGAAAAACACTAACAAGTCTGCGAAAACCCTACATCTAAAAGAAAACATGTTTGGAGCTGCCAAAATAAAAATGCACCATGAACACAAGCTGAATTATGCATGAGATATTTCATCTTTAGACATTTGATGTATGCTGTCAGGATTTATAGAACTTATAGGACAAAAAGTTACAGAGGGTGTTTTTATGGTTGTGGTATCACACAAATAATTCAGGATGGGTTGCATTTCGAATGTGGATCCTTCTAAAGATTCCTCTTCATTCTGTCTCGGGGAGTTTTTCCTTGCCACCGTTGTGCATTAGGGACAAACTGACATTTTTCCCCACTTTATTACCAGAATTTTTATTTCTGTAAAGCTGCTTTGTGACAATGTGCGTTGTTAAAAGCGCTATACTAATAAATGTTAATATTTTTTCTTTAAGAGAAATTATAGTGTTGGTATGAACTTTAAAAAGTGCTTGAAAACGTTTACCATTTTAATTAATCAACAGAAGATTCATACATTAGAGTTATTCCAGAAGTATCTCTTATTAAGGTGACAGAAGTACAACAAGTGTTTGAAATGACAGTATATATGTAATTATAAGGGACATTCAAGTCAAACCAGAACTTTGACTGTGCAGAATAAAAGAGCAGTTATGAGAGTAAAACCACCTTTATTTATCTGTCTAATATTATTATTAGAATATAATCCACAGCGACACTAATGCACTTATCCCAGCGCTTCACTACTGCTTAGATACCATCAAGGTAAAAAGTTTCCTCAGGACACCGGAGTCATGATCGGACTGAAGGGCCACGTCAAAACGTTCCTTTAACTCACTGCGGATTGATTCTGTAGTAATCAACTAGTATTTCCATTACAGTAAATCAATATGATGTCGTATCACTTAACCCCTCATTCTGGGTAAATTAATATCGTGCTCTTGTTGGCTTCTAGCAAAATCAGCTAAAATAGTACGTAAGGGCTGGACAAAGTGAAGCTTTTCTTATTTGTAAAGTCAATAATAATTACCTCTGAGCAAGAGCTCTTTTTATCTTGTACTTTCACACACACGCCCAATAAGGCATATCTGAACCTTATTCAAACAAAGGCCTGCTCAGTCACATGTTTGAAATAGGATACGGTAATTAGCTGGTGTCTTTTCAACTGTGCTTTATTTTAATTTAATTCATTTTTGTTTTATTTCTATAGTAGCACTTTTAACAACTGACATTGTCACAAAACAGCTGTTTTACTTACAGTCCTATGCAAATGATACAAAAAATGGCATAAGAAAAAATGCTTTTGAAAACATTTCTACATGAAAGAAACTCGTACAAATACAAATATATACAACTTACATAAATTATAATGAGAGATAAACTCCGCTTAATACTGTATACAGGGTCGCAGGGGGCCTGGAGTCTGTCCCAGGAGACTTGGAGCACAGGGCGGGGTACACCGTGGACAGGGTGTCAATCCAATGCAGGGCACACACACACACACATTCATTCACACACTACGGGCAATTCGGGGACGCCAATTAGCCTAATCCGCGTGTCTTTGGATTGTGAGAGGAAACCGAATCACCCGGAGGAAACCCACCAAGTTCGGGGATAACATGTAAAATCCATGCACGCAGAGGCGGGAATCGAACATGGCAGAGAATTAAACCCGAATCCTTGAGGTGCAAGGCGACAGTGCTAACCACTAAGCCACCATGCTGCCTATGAGCAATAAAGAGTAATAAAAAATTAAATAATAAAAAAAACAAAGCCAATATTTAGTGTGACAATTCTTTGCTTAAAAATAATCAGTAGTATTAGATACAGATTTGTGCATTTTTATAAGTAAAACAGCTGTTAGGATTTACTGAGTGTGCTGGAGAACATGAGTTATTCGGCTAACTTTGTCACATTTGCTCCTTTCTATTTGCATTGTTTTCATGCATTGTTTTTTTCCCCATCTGAAACCTGGTCTGTCATATAATATGTTGCTTTCTCTACAGGCATGCAAATAATCTTCTGTACGGTTATTTATTCATTAATTTTAAAATCAAGTTATGTTCAGAAATATTGAATGGTTTGTACATAATGCAGACATGTGAAACATATAAAACAACATTCATACTAAAGATAATATGCTTCCTAAGATGTTTGCACAGTGCTGTATACACCAAGGGAAAAAAAAAAAAAAAAAAACACTCCAGTTCTGCAAAAAAAAAAAAAAAAAAAAAGATTCTCATGAAGTTTCTTCTACCAATATTCTCAGATCTGCTTATATAACCTGTGCAAAGGTGGGTGTATACCTAAGAAACCGCCAACTCAGTGCATATGATAAAGCTGAGATGAACATAAGCCAATTC
>JAAGKR010001869.1:62739-106734 GCA_011419295.1 Clarias macrocephalus
CACACACACACACACACACACACACACACACACACACACACACACACACACACACACACACACACACACACACACACACACACACACTCACACATTCATTCACACACTACGGGCAATTCGAGGACGCCAATTAGCCTAATCCGCGTGTCTTTGGATTGTGAGAGGAAACCGAATCACCCGGAGGAAACCCACCAAGTTCGGGGATAACATGTAAAATCCATGCACGCAGAGGCGGGAATCAAACATGGCAGAGAATTAAACCCGAATCCTTGAGGTGCAAGGCGACAGTGCTAACCACTAAGCCACCATGCTGCCTATGAGCAATAAAGAGTAATAAAAAATTAAATAATAAAAAAAACAAAGCCAATATTTAGTGTGACAATTCTTTGCTTAAAAATAATCAGTAGTATTAGATACAGATTTGTGCATTTTTATAAGTAAAACAGCTGTTAGGATTTACTGAGTGTGCTGGAGAACATGAGTTATTCGGCTAACTTTGTCACATTTGCTCCTTTCTATTTGCATTGTTTTCATGCATTGTTTTTTTCCCCATCTGAAACCTGGTCTGTCATATAATATGTTGCTTTCTCTACAGGCATGCAAATAATCTTCTGTACGGTTATTTATTCATTAATTTTAAAATCAAGTTATGTTCAGAAATATTGAATGGTTTGTACATAATGCAGACATGTGAAACATATAAAACAACATTCATACTAAAGATAATATGCTTCCTAAGATGTTTGCACAGTGCTGTATACACCAAGGGAAAAAAAAAAAAAAAAAAACACTCCAGTTCTGCAAAAAAAAAAAAAAAAAAAAAGATTCTCATGAAGTTTCTTCTACCAATATTCTCAGATCTGCTTATATAACCTGTGCAAAGGTGGGTGTATACCTAAGAAACCGCCAACTCAGTGCATATGATAAAGCTGAGATGAACATAAGCCAATTCCTTAGGCTCCAACAGTATACAACGCTGATGTGATTTAAAAGTTTCCTTGACTCTGCCAAAAGTGATGTGTTAATTACCATGCACCTTGTCAGAGTGATAAGAAGCTTGCTACTCGCTGTGCATGATGAATGGTAATCGGAGATCCGTGAGCGAAAAGGAAATAAAGACAAGAGCCATAAAGTTGCACAACTTACTTTGTTTTACTGAAATTGGTTGTTTAAAAATAAAAAATAAAAAAAAAATCCATCCTTGTGTTTGACTTAGCTCCAGACAAAGAGAGCCTTAGAATATTATGTAAAGGAACAGATTTCAGGCTACATACTGACTGTATAATATAATTATACACTGATCAACTATACAATTATAATAAACAGCATTGATTACTCTCTTACTCTCGCTGCAGACCAAGTTCATTCCATCATGACAAAGTTATTCCCTAATGGCAGGGGCCTCCTTCAGCAGGATAGCGCACCCCCACACTGACAAAAAAAATTGTCCGGAAATGGTTTGAAGAACTTGACAAAGAGGTGACAAGGCCTCTAAATCCCAGAGATCTCAATCCGATCAAGCATTTTTGAGGTGTGCTGGACAAATAAGTCTAATCCATGGAGACGTCCGCTTCACATCATACAAGCTAAAGCTGTGAAACTGCTGTTAATGTCTCGGTGTCAGAAATCACAGCACGGATCTTGTGGAATTCATGCCTGGACTGGTCAGAGCAGTTTTGGCAGCACAAAAAGGCCCTACACAGTATCAGGCAGGTGGTTTTTAAAATGATCTTATCTTATCTTAAAATTATCTTAGCACAACTAATATATGAATAAAAAAAAGTGACCAGAGTCTAGACACAAGATTAGTGAACATGTGACATGGCTTGTCTAAAGACAACAAAGACAACAACAAAAATAGAATGATTACAGACGACTGGACGGAGAAGCTTATTGTCTGCACGTCAAATTCAAAACCAAGGTTTAAAGTTCATGCCTCAAGTTATGAGTGGTAACCTGATCAGTAGTGGTTCAGCATTAGATGGTCACTCAGCCCTGTGTCAAGAATCTTTATAACCAGAACTTCAGAAATTTTACTAAAGTACTTACTTTTTATATTGCTGATATAGAGAGTTTGAAATACTCTGACAGCCGAGTGTCAAACATATCGTTGTGTCAGTAAAGCTAATTCACGAGGGGCGTTCAAGTCCAACCGGGACTTTTGATTGTGTAAAAGTCTTCTGTTAATCCCAATTTAAAATCTCACCGCAAGTCCCGGTTCGACTTGAACGCCCCTCATACAGTATATTTAAAGGGAACTGTTTACCTGTGGCTGTGCTCCACTAATCATCAGGTAGTAGAGCTTACTGAGGATGCTCTGCTGCAGCTGATCCCATGACACTGACCTGTCCTCTCTCATCAGGAACGGAGGACCAAACCTATGTGGGAACAGAGGTGAGGTTTAATATTTATGCATAGGCATCTGCAACAATCTAAATTGAGAGGTTTAACCTGGACACTGAACTAGCAATACACGACTGGGAGACCAAGAGAGTATAATTAGTTGTGCATTGTGGGTACAAAGGCCCTGTGCTCCTTGTCAATCAGAGTGACACTTGCTAGTGCAAAACGTTTTTTTTTTCTCTCATCTCCATGCATGTTCATCTGCTTTATGGTGTTGCATAAGCAGCATTTAAGCAGAAAGATACAGCGGATGTCTACGTGTCCCGGTGGAAACCTGTACTAACCCTCACACCCGCCGATGGGTAGCTGTGGTGTCGTGAGGTAAAAATAGCTAGTGGTTAGAATAAAGAAAAATACAGGGAAAAAAATTCAAACCCTTGACCTACTGTACATCGAGGCCACTTTGTGTTTTAAAGCTGATATGTATCCAGATCTTTCAGTGACTAAGATCTGAAACGAATGAACAGACTGTTCCAGAAACACCAAAACGTAATCTGTGAATAATGTGAGCTTCTGTTCAACGCCACTGTTAATATCTTCATTCGATCTTGCAGTCTGGCTCAGAGATTCAATAAGCAGAATAAATAAAAACAGGGACATCAGATTGTCTTGCCTCATTCCATGTTTCACTTGAAAAGGTCCCCACCTATATCGATTCTCACTCGCGGCCTGTCGAAATATTCCTTCATTCATGTCGGTAAACATGTTTAAACACACTTTGTATGGGGAAAACAATCAGGCAGGGTCAAGAACACCGTCTTTCAGATTAATCCCCAAATCACTGCTTGCATATTGTTTTCAGTAATGCGTCTCATTATAAGTGAAATGACCTTCATATATAATGTCCTGAGTTTAGTCGTATTCAAAGTCAAAGGATAACCCTGTCCAATTCTACGTGTTGATGACTTTTACAGAGGTTCTGCACGCCAAGATACACAGCTGATACAGTCACACATGATGTCCCCTGCACCTCTTTTTCTCTGCTCTAATACGCCTTGATGCTTCTTTCAGTGGTTTGATTTTTCAGCAAGCGTTCTCAGGTTAGTTCTCTACTTCCCGAGTATCAAGCATCTAGCAGCCTCAAGGTTTGCGAGTCTCATAATGATGGTTAAGGACTTCCAGTGAATCAAGGTGGCATTTGCTGAATCATCCTTGGGCTCGAGATATCGTTTGCCTGAAAGAGGAAATGACTGAAAGAGTGTTCCTGATGAGCGCAGCAAGTCGGCCTGAAAGGAGTGGGGGAAAATGCTGGGTAGTTTCACGCTGCAGTTAAAAGTTGCAGTGGTTTCCCGCTGTGATGAACTAAAACAAACCATAAACTGTTCTGATCCCTTTCCCCTCCCTCGCTACTGATTTTAAAAGAAAGCACTCTCCGACATGTACTGGTGGTGTGTGATTTCAGGCAATGAGAGAAGGACTGAGGTGGAAAAAAGGAGAGGACAGACAGAAGAGAATAACCATGCCTGAACATACCTGTGATGTTAATTTGTATTGTTCTATGTATTTTTCCTATTGGAAGGTATACTGTATATACAGACCACAATAATTCATTAGTATGGTGTAGGGTCGCCTTTTGCGGCCAATAAAGCATCAGTTTGTCTTGGGAATGACAGATACTTTTTTTTTGAGCCTTCTTGTAGAACAGTGGCCAGGTCACTACATGATGTTGGAGGAAAATGCTTCCTGACTCGCTCCTCCAAAAAACCCTAAAGTGGCTAAATAATATTTAGATCTAGTGATGGTGCAGGCCATAGGAGGTTTGAAACGTTGGGTGCACATGGTCCTCCAGTCCTTGGCAGTGACCCGCCCATCTAGCACAAGTATTGGGCCTAGGGAATGCCATGATATTGCAGCCCAAACCATCACTGATCCACACCATGCTTCACTCTGGCCATGCAACAATCTGGGTGGTACACTTCTTTGGGGCTTCTCCACACCGTAACTCTCCCGGATGTGGGAAAGCCAGTGAAGGTGGACTCATCAGAGAACAATACATGTTTCACATTGTCCACAGCCCAAGATTTCCACTGCTGGGACCATTGAAACCGATGTTTGGCTTTGGCACGAGTGACCAAAGGTTTGGCTATAGCAGCCCGGCCATGTACATTGACCCTGTGGAGCTCCCGATGAACAGTTTTGGTGGAAACAGGAGAGTGAGGTGCACATTTAATTCTGCAGTGAGTTGGGCAGTTGTGTGTTTATTAGATACAATTCGGGTTAGCACCCGGACATCTCTTTCAGACAGCTTCCACAGTTACTCCTGTTGGATGTGGTTTTGTTCTTCTTGGTGGTATGCTGACATTACCCTGGATACCGTGGATATCTCTTGATACATCACAAAGACTTGCTGTCTTGGTCACAGATGCACCAGCAAGACGTGCACCAACAATTTGTCCTCTTTTGAACTCTGATATGTCACCCATAATATTGTGTGTATTGCAATATTTTAAGCAAAACTGTGCTATTATTCTGATCATTAAACCTTCAACTCTGCCCCTACTGGTGGACTGTGCAATCAATGAAGACTGGCCACCAGGCTGGTCAAATTTAGCCATGAAACCTCCAACTCTAAATTGGCCAGTTTTTCAGTTTCATTGTCCAACCTCTATGTGCATATTTCGGGTGTGATGTATTACAGTGTGTGGACTATGTGGATTATCAGAAGAAAGTAAAATGTCTTTGTTGTGTGAAAGTCAACAGACAAAGTGCATCTGTGTGTATAATATATACAGGGCATTTTTACTTTTATGAAACTGTACATTAAGTTTATTTCAGACCCAAGAAGGGTTTAAAACAGAATATCAAGTAGAACAAGTAGAACCAGGCTTAAACCCATTCAACATTTGGGGTCATCTAAAGTCAGTAGTCTATCAGAATCGGCTCAAAACAATCGTTGCGCTAAAATAGGAACTCATCTCTGCATGCAACACCATCAGTTCTGATACATTAAGAAATGTTCTTGTATTCAGCGAACAAACAAGTGTCATGAAGCCTGAGGCCACTAATTTGAGCATATGAGGTAATTTATGCTTTTAAACACATTTCGCCTACGGATCCAGACATGTGGCTTATGCTGTACTGTATATATTTTGGAGGTTTGAACAAACAAAGAATTACGAAGCAAGTCCAACTGGCCAAATACTGGCATCCGTTTTCTTCTGACTGTAACAAACCAGATGTGAATGATCACAATTTTCTGGTGGTAGGCTCGATAAAGTCAGTTTTGCCAGGTGCAAAATGGGATACATTTGAGCAAACTGGGTAGGCGGGTACAAAATAACAATTGATCACCGGAAAATTATTTTACACTGCCACAATGTCCAGTGAAGTTTACTCTGATATACAGTACAGACCAAAAGTTTGGACACACCTTCTCATTCAACGAGTTTTCTTTATTGTGTTCTTTAGCCCAAATTCTGCTTGTTGCCTGTCTTTAGCAGTCGTTTCCTAGCAGATATTCTACCATGAAGGCCTGATTCACACAGTCTCCTCTTAACAGTTGTTCTAGAGACGTGTCTGCTGCTAGAACTCTGTGTGGCATTGACCTGCTCTCTGATCTGAGCTGCTGTTAACCTGCGATTTCTGAGGCTGGTGATTTGAATGAACTTATCCTCCGCAGCAGAGGTGACTCTTGGTCTTCCTTTCCTGGGGCGGTCCGCATGTGAGCCAGTTTCTTTGTAGTGCTTGATGGTTTTTGTGACTGCACTTAGGGACACTTTCAAAGTTTTCCCAATTTTTGGACTGACTGACCTTCACTACTTAAAGTAATGATGGCCACTCGATTTTCTTTACTTAGCTGCTTTTTTCTTGCCATAATACAAATTCAAACTCTTTGTGATCAAACTTTTGGTCTGTACTGTAAGTCAAAAGTATACACCCTTCAGAAAATGAAAAATACTATGATATATATGTAACATAAAACAATAAATAGTAGTTTATTAAAATATTATTAAAAAGTAGTAGTATTAAAATATTTAGGCATGTGTGTAAATCTTTTTAGCTGACCTTTTTGTCATCTGAGATGAACCCACAGACATGTGAATCTGGAATGATTTTCACAGATGATTCAAATGTTGACGTCAAAACAGGAAGTCGGCGCGGGAGTGTGCTGAAGGACTTGACAGCTTTCCACAACATCCAATAATGCAGATATGCCTCACTCCCTGTCATAACTAAACTGAAGCCCATTTCCAACAGTGTAGGGTTTCTCACTCAGCCACTGTGTCATGTTCGGTACCCTAAAGCAGAGGCTTCTATCCACAGCGCCCTGAATTGGTACTGGGTCATTTGTTACCAGCAGTGTTTTTCCTTTCCCCTGTTGTAAGTGTAATGTGGCAGCAAAAAAAAAGTGTGGAGAAAAATACTGCCATTTAACACAAGGTAGTAAAAGAAACAAGCATTCTTGGCCAAACACAAATACAAGTCACACAAAACCCCTAGTGTGTTTGGACATCTCCAAATGCCTCCAAAATGTCATATATAGCTACGTAGCTCATTTGGGAGCTTGGAAAATATCCGAACAACCAGTTTTATGCTAACTGGCTGTTAGAGCAACACCCACAGCACCCGTGTGTGTTTTTGATTGCTCACCATTTCACAACCTTAAAATAGCAATTTTCACCTCATGCAAATTATATTCATTTAGCAGCGAGTCCCAGGAGCTGTCTGTGTGATGAGCTATAGCTGCAGTGAACTGAACGGTAATTTCAGATGTCATCGAGCCATGTTATTTCCTGTGGCTTCCCCTGTACCGACATCTGGCTCACACTAAATATTGATTATTAAATAAGCAGAGCTGCAGTGGTAAAAAAAGAGGTAGATGAACTACAAAATTCTTTGATCAACCATGACATTCCACAGTAAAATCAATCAATCAATCAATCAATCAATCAATTAATCAAATCAATCAATCTACTGTAGCTATTGTATGTATCTATCCAAGTTCATCTATTCATTGTTAGACATAGAAGCACATAGAAGTCTATAATCTTTGATATTAAAAGTCATTTAGAATAGCAAACCCCCCCCCCCCCCAATCAGCTGCCAGTCAAACAACTGAACAATCCATCATGCACTTCAATGAGGAAAAAAAAGTGATTATTATAAAAACTATAAATCACATCACTGCCTGGCTAGTCCTATAATAATATAAAAGCATATTCACAACACAGTTATGATGATGGTGTTGTTTTTCTCACTTTGTATTTGCGGTCTTTTGCCGGCATCGACAGGAGGAAGCTTGCCATCTCCATGCTTCAAACATCATCGTGTATAATATTAGATAAGCTAAGATATACTTTATTGTCCCCAAGTGGACATTTGTTTTTGATGTAATTAGTGCATACATTTGTATGTCAATGTGTAATTAACATACACACAAACGCCAAGGTCATTATCCATAGGACTATAATTATTAGTCAAGAAGTATTCATGATGTCAAACTTTAACTGATCCGACTGGCTCACACAAGAGACGATGTAATTGGTCACAGTAGACGAGTGAGGAACTGTAAATACTGATTAAGCAGAGTAATACAGAATACACTATGGTTTGAGCTGGTAAAACAATATGAATAACCTGAGCTGTTGAAAGCTTTTTAGAGATGTATTAATGCTAGTCAGAGGTACAGTAGGTAAGCACTCAGTCACTCCCTTACACACCGTCTATACGGCTTTATCCTGTGTACAGGGTCGCAGGGGGCCTGGAGCCTATCCCCAGGAGACGGGGTGGCAATTAATGACAGGGCACACACATACACACACTCACACACTCCTTCACACAGTATTTGCAATTTGGGAAAGCCAATTAGAATAATCTGGTAAACAATAATTCACAAATTGAGGAGGTGCTTAAACACCATTTACATGTTTCGCCTCCACTACAGCCCTGTTAATAAGTAAAATGTGAGTTGTCTCTTTTGGTTTAAACTTGATTCATCATCATGTTTTGCTTTGGTAAATGATTTCCTGTATATCCATAATTCCATTCGACAACCCACTGATCTCTTTTCTGTTCAGTTCTCTCACCTCCTCATCTGAATGCTTTGGCTCTAACTCAGAATAATAATCAGGATGTTATCACATCAGCGCTATTATGCTTGATATCTTGTAGATCAGTAGCTAGCCAAGACACTAGACATCATTGCACTGATATCAGTGCCGTCACTTCTTAACACTCACAGAAAGTATTACTAACTCATTCCTCACTTATATCCTGTACAGGCTCACATCAGGGCACTAGCTGGGATACACCTTGGACAAAGTGCCAGACGATCGCAGGACACACAACCACTCACACACTGAAAATGCACACACTACACGCAATTTAAAAAAACTAATTAGTCTAATGTGCATGTCTGTGGAACAGTGGGAGGAAACTGTTGTACCTGGAGGAAACCCACCAAGCACTGGACAAATGTGCAAACTCCATGCACTCCATTCAGAGGAACTGAACCCTCGATGTCAAAGTACCTCGATGTGAAGTCTATTCTTTTTACACATCATAATGTTTTTGTTTTTTCTTGCATGAAAATAATTCATGCATACTATATAACGGCCATCTTCTGCCCCTTCATTATACATCAACCTGTTTTCCTGATTTGTCAGTTCTTTGTCTTTTTCATCTCATTCTGTCATCAACGTCTCCTTATAGACTGAAAGGTCTTAGCAGATAAATGGCATGAAAGGAGCACTTGAAGCTTCTCCACAAATGTTCACTTGATCAACACCCTCCCCTACAACGATCTCTCTTCTCTTCTTTTTTTCTTGTTTTCTTTTTTTATTCCTCTGTTACTAGAAGTAGAAAGGAACTGACAGGGGACTCTTGATCTTAAGCTTACTGCCATTGACTAAAGGCTAGCTGATGGATCACACCACTATGTCAAGTTTATCCGAAACTTTTCAAGAACTGACAATGAAACTAGGATAAAAGTCTGTCGACCCATATGCCTTTCTTCTCGTATCGGGTACACCAGGTAATGTGTCACATCAGATTATTACTGAGTTTCTACAGTCAGGATTTGATCTATATTATACTGTATTACCCCAACGAATGCCCTGCCTGACAAAGATTCCCAGGAATGACTACATGCATGCAGTTGATTGAAATTTTACAGTGATTTACAAAGAACAAGTGTCTACAGTACATGATGTCACATGCAAGTGATAGAAACGATTGTGTCTGATTGTGTTTTGAAGAGCTGCAACAAGTTTAGATCTCAAAAAAAGCTTTCAAAAAAAGTAACTAACATGATATAATAAACTACTGATGAGAAACACAAGAGATTTTAAACACAAACAGAGCTGATTCCTGCCTAATAGTAGTGCAAATTTGCACACGCAATCTCTTTTTCTACAGTGAGTGATTGTGTAATCACATTACAAAGACGAAAATGTGCACATATTTTAACGCAGCATACAGTACATTAGGTGTAGAATAGTGTACAAGTGGTTCTACATGCTTCACCTCACAGCTTGTTGACCTGCTCCAGCTGCGTTACACACCAGCAGGAGAATCTTTGCTGTTCCACCCCCGTGGTTGAGGAACTCGGAGGAGAGTGCCCCAGATGCAGCCAGTCTCTGAGCCTCGGGCCCAGACGAGGAGTACGGGGAAGACGGGAGACTGTGGTGGTAGCCTGAGACAGGGACGAAAAGAAACATTAGAGTCAGGACGTCTCAGGATAACTGACTTCTGTTAACTGACTCATTCGAGACTTGTTATGTTCCCTCATTATTCACACAAGGTGTGAAATATCTGCTTAATAAACTGCCTAGAGTAAAGTTTGCTCAGGAGCAACCTTGATTTTATGTACGCACAGTGATAACAGCAGATTTTTCCCAACAGAAAGCGAGCGAGCATATATATATATATACTCTTTCTTTATGAATCCTGCGTGACCGTTTTAACACAACAAAAGACTGTTTGTCGAATGCAAATACAAGTGTTAAACCCAGAATATCACTGAATCACAATACAACGTGCGGCCAAAAAAAAAAGTTGCACACTAATATTTTGTTCAACTGCCTTCAGTTTTGATTATAGCGCACAATGTGGTAGCCAATTCATGTGTGAAAAATTATTCCTTACGCTCCCAGAACCAAGTTGGGCTCTGCCATATGCCTGTGCCATCAGGGAAGAAAAAAAAAAAAAGCACTGATGTGATAACTTGATCCTTGAATACATTCAGTTCGTCAGCTGACTTCATTTTATTGCCACGTACTGTAACGGTGCTGAGTCTGAAGCAACCCCAGGTCATACAGTACCACCGCTTCCAGAGGCTTGTACATTGGGCACTATTCATGATGGGTGCATGACTTCAGGCGCTTCCCTTCATACCCTGACGCGCACATCGCTCTTTAATAGGGTCAATCAGGACTCATCAGACCACATGACCTTTTCCATTGTTTTAAAGCCCAATCTTTGTGCAAACTGAAGCCTTTTCTGATTAGCCTCATTAACAACTCATTTTCTTTTGGCCGCACAGCAGTTCAGTTCCAAACTGAGTGTGTGGAAATGCTCTTAATTTCACTATTAAACATAGCTATCATGCAACCTGACCCAGATGTCTGACCCAGTGATCTCCAATCATGGTCAGTCATGCTTTATTTATATTTTTTGACCACATTTCACAGTTCAGCACTAACCATCCAGATTATAATACTGTGCTGGACTGTTCTTAACCTTAATTTCCTTGATGCAGGAGAATAATTCAATCCTTATGGGACATTTCTTTGGCCAAGTAGTGCAATTCCGGCTACATGCATTCTGGTGATCATTAGCAAAGCAACTACAGATACTTTCCTCCATTAGAACATTTCCATCCACAACAGTCTACAGAGTCCATACACACTAGTGCATTGTCAATCTGAGAAGTCACAGGGGACCGGCCAGACTGGTTTGGAGCTGACAGAATGATGACAGTAACTTGAAAAATTTTTTTTTTTTTTTTTACAACCATGGTGATCAGAAAAGCCTGAATCTGAACAGATGTCTTTTTTCCAATCTTTATTAATCCAGTTTAAGGATATCTATATTATATATATATACTGCATATATAAAACAAAACATTATCCAGTTTATTTCTACAGAATCATGTACCACCATAGAATGTACCATTACGTCATGACAGCAAAACCCTCATTCGCTCTTGTTTAGGAAAAAAAAAAAAACGTCACTCAAGAGCTCACTTTTTCAGATTGTTCAATTATTGTTGGACTGAGGGGAAATAAGTGTCTGGTATATAAAAATGTATTCACCATCACTATAATTGAGCTACAGCGTGTGCTTTCCTTCAGTCCATCAGGCGCACTCGTCTGGGCGATTCTGCAGTCATTCTGGACTGATTTTACCGAGCGAGAGATGAAGAGCGTTCATGAAAACAAGGAACGGTCTCCTTGTCTATTGCTATAAAGTGTTCTAGTGATAGCTTTAAATCAGGTCACTGTGCTGCCAGAACTACTGTAGCATTTGTCCATGTTAGACCTGAAATCAAAATGATTGCGGTTCATTTGACTTTCATGACATGTGGCCAGGCATGCACCTTTATACATACACATATCACTTTTTTATTGTAATGTCCTACTGAACATACTCGCATATACTGAGAAGTGTTAGGGGGGGTCTTGAAGGATGTTGCCTTCAGTAACACAATGCAACATTAAAGACAATAACGGAGCTGTTGAAATTTATACATAAAATGTAAGCTACTGGCCAGCAAATCACATTTCCAATAAAATACCACTATGGCAAAGAAATATAATAGTATACAAAATACAAAGTTTATCCCAATATGAAAAAAAACCCCATCAAAAACTAAGGTATCATTTAACAATTTTAATACTGTTGTTTTTTGGATTTGAAGAACGCCTGTTATTATATATCTAGAAGTTTGCAGGGAGTAAAGGATACCTGGGTTGCTAATTTTGGCAATAAACTCTACGCATGAGCATAGTGAGAGCTGTGCCCACATTTTGGCTTTAATTTAAAACCATTTCAAGGGCGTGTCTTGTTTCATGTGGAAGAGCTGTCCAGTAGACTGATTTGCAGAAGAAATATTTTTTTTGCATTATCCATACTGGACCTTGGATATGCACTTACTGCTAAAAAGGGTGAAGTGGCTGGGATGGAGATGGTAAGAGAACTCATACTAAAGTAAGAGAGACCTTTTGTCTTGGCACTGATGTCAGGTCAGGAGATTTGTCTGCTTTAAACATGGTGTTAGCAGCTTGGGAAAGAAACACATGTACAGTAAATGTGATAGAGTAGCTCAATGATTAAGGCGCTGGACTACCTAGCAGAAGGTCCCAGGTTCAAACCTTACCACCACCAGGTTGCTGCTGTTGGGCCTTTGTGTAAGGCCCTCAACCCTCAACTGCTTAGATGGGCGAGTTAAAAAACTAAATTTATTCTGGATAAGGGCGTCTGCCAAATGCCATAAATGATGGTCAGGTAGGTGTCCACATACTGTACATTAAGCCATACAGTGTATTTATTTAGCAGTTTTGGAAGGAGTCTCCAGTGTCAGTGCATGTCAGACATGGAGACAGGAGGCTGCACAAAAGTTTTCGTCTGTACCATGACAAGCTGTATTGTTAGTCCCATTAACTTTAAGTTCAAATGTTTTTTACTGCAATTAAGATTTACGTCAGAGGCAGCAGGGGCTCTAAAAATGACAACAAGGCTCTAAAAATGACACAGTACTTCATTAAAAGTGAACAAACAGTCCCGTGTGGTAAAAGGACCCAGTCGAGAAGAAATTTGCAGTGCAATAAAACACTGAGAATAGTGTGTGTGTGTGTGTGTGTGTGTGTGTGTGTGTGTGTGGGTTGAAACTTTTAAAAAGGTAGATAAACTACAAGCTTTTAACTGTGTTCCCTGCATCAAACACCTCATGATGAATAATATTAATTACCTCCCAGCTCTATCAAAGTACACTGAAGAATCAATGGCACATCACCTTCATCCTGTCCCCCTTTTCTTTTAGTGTCTAACACTGAGTGTCAGTCCAAATCCTCTCACAGCTGCCTGAGAGCTCCTCTGTGCCGAGTGTCAGCATGAGCCAAAACTGTCAGATCTTTAATTAAACACCTGGACCCCCCATAGGGCTATCCTGTGTCTCAGTCCACGAAGGAATGGACAAAGGACGATCCCAAAACCCAAGCTGGCTTCACACACTAAGCAGAGCAATATTACAGGAGCAGCGTTCAGAGCCAGAAGTCTTGAAGGGTGGAAGAAGCTAAGAATAACAACACTTGGCACGCTCGGAATGCTATCCTTCCGTCTCCGTCTTCCAGCCTCCTTGTATCCGTCTCTTCCTAGTAAACATGTGCCACAGGTTCAGACGTGCATGTAAATACAGTGGAGCCGGCTGTAATTACGGGGGCCTTTCAGCACGTGTTAAGTCTCTTCGCCGTCACCGTGCACGCTGTGTTTGTCTTTCGGTAAAGCACGGCATTTATGAATGGCACAAACGCAGGAGAGAAGGACGTCGGTGTTTGTGTGTATATCTGGTGTGGACAGTAGAGAAAAACATGGATCGGTCCTGGCATCACCGTGCATGAGTAATGTTTGTGTTAAATAAAAAAAAAAAAAAAAGAATAGGTTGTCATGTACACCACATGGGGACGGTCACACAGACAGCGCGGCTGAAAAATCAGCATTTAAACACATCCATTTTTTAAAAAACAACACTTTACTTAAAGGTGGTGGAAGGGGAATTTCAGAAGAGCCAAATGGCGATGGGTGAAGACATGCAGGAAAGGAAAGACAACTGGTGAAGTGGTGACAGGGTCATGGGTGCCCAAGGAATGATCGAAAGAGATCAGAACACAAAATGCCTTGCAGCTTGCTGTGCATGTGACGGTGTAGCTAAAGATTGGTCAGAGTGCCGACGGTCCACTGCTGAAAGCACCGTGTCAGAACCGGACCATGGCACTATAGAAGAAGGTGGCCTGGTCTGATGAATCACGGTTATTTTTATATCTCACGTGGTTAGCAGAGTGCGTGTGCGTCGCGTACCTGGGGAAGAGATCACACCAGGAAGCTCTATTGGAAGAAGCCAAGCTGGCAGAAGTAATGCCTTGGGTCCATGTGCATGTTCCTTTGACAAATAACACCCAAATAAAAGTCGTTGCTGACCAAATATACCCCTTCGTTGCAACAGGATCCCCTAGTGACTATGGTCTCTGGTGTCTTTCCGCCACATAGCGCACCCTGCCACACTGCCAAAACTATTCAGGAATGGTTTGAGGAACATGACAAAGAGTTCATGAGTTATGCCGGACAAACGAGTCTGATCTGTGGAGGCCACACCTCGCAGCTAGCGTGTTTCGTGATTTGATACTTTACCTGAAATGTAGACTGTTGGCATTTAGGTGAATCTTTGTGTTGTACCTTTGATATGCGAGATGAATGGAGTTCTGAAGAGCTGCTATTCTTCCTGAAAACTGTGTTTGATCTTCAATGCGAGATCGTGCCTCGAGCTCAAGGCCTTTGCTGCCTCGTTTCATACTGTACGTCTCATGTGAATGGGTAGCTGTGCTCCACGAAAGTAATGCGGACGGATGAATAGTCTACATTTAGACCTTGGAAATATTATACACCATCAGAAATGACAAGGTGCCAATCTGTACTTTGTTTTGTTGCCAGGTGGTACCATTAAGGGTTCAGTGTTTGGGGCTTAAGTATGTAGATTTAACCTGGAAATGTGAATACAGTAGATAGTAATTGAAGGTGTATAACTGGGCCATCACTGTATCTTTAGGGTAAATGCTAATTAACGATAGACACAATATCAGGTACATTACACAAACTTAAAGCAGTACCGCTGTAATGACCAGAAGAACTGACTTTTTCACCAAAGTGTAACCACTGTTCATTGACAGACCAGATCCACTTACAATAGTAAACAATACAGTACGTGAATTACTTGATGGCATAATATTTCTGTAGTTACCTGATATTCTAGTGGATCCACTTCTGATGTAAAGGGGCGGGGCTTGGAAGGCATAAAGGACATCATTTTCTGCGATGCTGGTCAAGTCATCATCATCAAAAAAAGAACGCTGGAAGCCAGTAGTGTAAATTTCAGTCAGAATCACCTTGGAGTAGAGAGAGGAAAAAAAAGAGCAGACATATTAGTCTAAAAAAAAAAAAAAAAAGTGCTTTTGACTTGAAAATACTCACTCACTCTCTCATTTATCCTGTACAGGGTGGCTGGAAGCTGGGAGCCTATCACAGGGGAGTCTGGAAACAAGGCGGGATATACCCTGGATGGGGTGCCAGTCTGTACACTCGCACGCCACAGGCAATTTTAAAATACCAATTAGCCTTCCTTTTGGATTGTTGGAGAAAGAAATCCAGCAAGCACATGGGGAACATACTCCATACAGTACATACACTCCACACACACAGACCCGAGGGCGCGACTCGTGTATCTCCTCGAACCATTGATGCGAGGCCACGGTGCTAACCACTGCACAACCCCACTTCCAATTTTTTTTTATATATAAAAAAAAAAAAAGTAAGTGTGAAATAATTTAACCACTTTTCAACTAATGGCTTTTATAAATATGTTTAATTGCCTGCTAATTTCTGCTTACGAGACATTAATGGAGCTGCTAAATCCGATGCACATTCATTTGAGCTCTGCAAAAAGCGCTATCAATAATGACTAAACTTCAGTCTCCGTATTGTTTCAGTGCTTGTACCCAGCTGCTACACCAAGTAGTAATGAACTGAAATAAATTGAATGATTTATCACTTCAATATCAGAGGCAGTGGCACAGTTGGCACACTTGATGAACAATAAACAAAGGAAGAGAGCTGAATAGTAGGAGAGAAAGGATGACGGAGACCGAAGGAGGAAGCTGGGACTCGGTTTACACTCACACAACCCTGTATTTTCAACATACGTTCACATACATGTGCATTGGCCTGAGAGACGAGGCTTTTTAATGCACGTTAGTTATTCCTCTACATTACTACACACTGAGGTATAGACACTAATGCAGGAATAGATTTTTTATTTCCAGCAGAGAGGAACAACAAGAACTTGTGTTGGATTTTCAGCATTATGTTGCTGTATGCACTCTTGACTGCTCATGACTCATTGCGGTCATTGTTACACACTCGGAATAATGGCGTTGGATTTGTATCTTGTGTGTCACAACACCACACTGGTTTAGAAGTCGAGGTGGAAGACAGGTTAGATGGCAGGGACATTGAATATGGCATAAGAATGAGGTTGTGTATGTATATGAGGGTTGCCTTGGGGGTTTGTCCCTGGCCCAGACAATAAGCTCAGTGGGCCTGAACGTGAACACATAAAACCCGGTTTATTTAGAACTACAGCCTGTTCTTTTTAATGTAGAACAAAGCACTAGATGTTCTGTAGAGTAATAACACTTTTTAATAGTGGAACTCAATTTAATCCATATAGGGCCAAGGGAAGTAAAACTAAGTGAACCAGTGTGTGTGTGTGTGTGTGTGTGTGTGTGTGTATGCTCACTTGGTCTGGGGAAATCTTGCCCTCATCTGCCACCATTCTGCGCAGGCAATCCAGAGACCCGAATAAAGGCACAGCCAATCCCACTCTTAAGTACCTCTGCCCTTTAGTGCTGAACACCAGAGTCACACACAGTGGCCTAAATCACACACACACACACACACACACACACACACACACACACACACACACACACACACACACACACACACACACACACACACAGAAGCTAGAAATAAGGCAATGATACAGTATTCATAATAAATAAAAAAAAATCAATACATTTAGCATGAATTATCATCACAGACACTGAATTACGTTTCATTACCTAAAAAAAAAAAAGAACGTTATTCATATGCATTGACATGAACTTGAACCTTTAAAAACTGAAAGTAGATTGACTTTGTCCAAATATATATGTACAGCTCTGGAAAAAAAAAAGAAAAAGAGACCATTGCAATTTACTCCAGAAAACTTTTGGAATGTCATCAAGAGGAAGATGGAGGTCATAAACCATCAAGCAAAGCTAGGCTGTTTGCTTTTTTGCAAAAGGAGTGGCATGAAGTTACCCAACAGCGATGTGAAAAACCGGTGGAGAGCATGCCAAAACATATGAAAGCTGTAATGGCAAATCGAGGTTATTAAACCAAATAATGATATTTATCCAAAAGCGAAACAAAACTGTTCATCTCACCAATACAGGCACCTGTAAGAAAAAAAAAGCATAAGAAACTGATTATCTTGCAGTCGTCTCTTATTTTTTCCCCCAGAGCTGTATATACACATACATACACACACATACATACACATATATACACATTTTTATAAAAGAATGAACTCAAATTTTAATGCTAACGTGAAGTACACAGAATGAAGGTGTTTATTAAGTAGATTTCAATTGCACACTCATAAGCGTCTATTAAAAAATGTACAGAACCATCTGTTCAATTTTGAGATTTTATCAAGGTCCATAATAAGGGCGTTTCCCATTTAAATTACAAAGTAGCATAACGTCTCTTCCCTTGGGCTGATGCAATGAAACGAAGCCTATGTTTCCTTGCGCTCGCCAAATACACCCATGAAAACCCCATCTAATATATAATAATACTTAAATATTTAAATTCGTTGAGTAGTTTTTACGTGATCCACGCACAAACAGACAGACAAACATTCCAACAAACATCTTGATGTGTTCTATTACTCATCTCATGTCCCACATATCTATAATGTTCAGACATACCAATTTTACAGTTTTATTACGTAAAAAATATAAATACAAATGCATCACTCATTTCTTCACATTAGAGTAAATTTAATGAAATGTAGATTAAATTTGGGAACAAATGTTTTACAATTTATGTAAAAACCTCAGCAGCAACCTCATTTCCCCACTCGTCTGTTCCAACCATTCAGCATCACCAGTATACTAATCACTGGCCTGATCATCTGTCATCATCTGCACCTGTTTCTCACTGGTTCATGCCTTTAGTTAGACGTTTATATATATATATATATATATATATATATATATATATATATATATATACACACACACATATACACGCACGCACGCGCGCATATATTCATAAATATCTAATATATTTTCTGACTCGACTGAAAATGAGAGCCAAAAATTCCTACAGGAAGCCTGGAGAACAAGACTGCACAGTACCACTGTATGTATATACTGTATATATGAGAGTTCTCTTTTGAACTGGCGCAGTAGACTAAGAACAATCTGGGTATATGCTAATGTGTAAAAACTTAAATCTTGCTCGACTGCCCTCATTTTTAGTGAGTGGGAGTCTTAAATGCAGCTTCTGTGTCCACAGGTTTCTAACATCACTGTAAGGAAGACCGTCGATAAAGAAAATGTTGAGTAATTATATGCAGTATTAACAAGTTCACCAGGCACCAACAAATGTAGATATTTAACATGAGACGTTAAACTTAGAAGAACATCTCTGCTTTCTGGTGACCAAATGTGGCATTAGTAATCCAAAAACTGTTCTTTCTATCACCTATTCCTAGCTGACAAATAAAAGGTCTTCCAGTTTGACCAGCTCAGCTTGTGTTTTGGCTTCAGTAGCTTCCCAGAGTAAGCTAGATTAAATTCAAAAGGGAGTTCAAGTCTGGTCTGGTCCAGTGGACGAGTCACACCTTTGGGAGCGTCCAGCTCCATGTTCTTTCAGATTGCTCCTTGTTCACATTGTATTCCTCAGAGGGAAACTGAACGACAGAAACAAGCAAATGAAAAAAAAAACAACAACAAAAAAATGTGTAACGTGTGCCGTCTATAGGTCTTTTGTTGTGAGTCTTGTTGGTTGGACCAGACGACACTTTATTCGTTGGGTCAGAGTGCAGAGGCCACGCAGCAGGGGTGATGTGTGTTGTGTCAGTGAGGGGTAAGGATTTGTGGGTCAGCAGTTTTAAAGGGGGGACAGAATGGGGAAAGTGATAGGGTTCAAAATGCCCGGTGCAGTGAAGTGTGGAGCTCAGCACACGGTGGGGAACAGGAAAGAGAAGAAAACCAGATGAAAGAGTTTTGGAAGTCAAAATAAGGCAGCTAAAACTCACATTGCTTATAATTCCTGAAGGTTTCTCCTTTAGTACTGAATTTTAAAATGTGCGAATATTTTATTTAAATAATACAATTTAAATAAATTATAAAATGTTACATATTTAGTGCATCAGTGATTGAACTGGTAAACAACTCAAGAACTTGTTGTGCACCCTTGTTTACATTTTACATGGTGTGTGAAACCCTTCATTCAGGATAAATGATATGTTAAAGAAAGTTAAAGAAAAACCTTTTTGGCGTGCCAAAAAACCGTCTTGTCCAAAAAGGAAGCTCACATATTAAGTATAGTGAGATAGTGAGCTAGTTAAGTGTAATAATACTGATGCAAACACATTGTGGATGACTCGCCTAGGATAGTCATCATCCTGTTCCAGTAAAGTGTCTGAGGCTGTAGCTCGGGTTTGTGCCCTTCACAAAAAGTCAGCAAATTTGCAGATAAGATGCGGAGTTTTCACTTATGGCTTGACAAGTGCATATATTTTTTGTTTAACGCAAAGTGAACTGGTGCATACTGTGCTGGCAGCAAAGGTACAACACAGATTAGATCCTCCCTCCATCAAGCACACAAATTTACACTCAGCCATTTTATTAGGAACACCTGTTCGACTGCTCATAAATGCAAATCTCTAATCATCTAATTACATGGCAGCAACTCGATGCATTTAGGCATGTAGACATGGTAGGACATGTAGCACGAAATGTAGCACGATCTGCTTAAGTTCAACCCAAACATCAGAATGAAGGGGAAAAATGTGATTTAAGTGACTTAAACGAAGGTTGTTGGTGTCAGACTGGCTTGTCTGAGTATTTCCAAAACTGCTGATCTACTGGGATTTTCATCTCTAGGGTTTACAGAGAATGGTCTTAAAAGGGAAAATATCCAGTGAGCAGCAGGTCCCGGAGTGAAAATGCCTTGGTGATGCCGGAGGACACATGAGAATGGCCAGACTGGTTCAGGCTGACAGAAAGGCTAAAAAAACATTTCTTTACAATGAAGAGCATCGCTGACTTCACAACATGTCTAACTCTGAAGCAGATGGGCTACAGCGGCAGGGAACCACACTGGGTGCCGATCCTGTCAGTGAAAAACAAGAAACTCAGGCTACAATTCGTATGGGCTCACCAAAAGTGGACAATTGAAAACTGGAAAAACGTTACCTGGTCTCGATTTTTGCTTTGACATTTACATTGATGGCATTTGGCAGACACCTTTATCCAGCTCACTGTACTATTACTGTATATTTACCTCCTTACATATCTGAGCACTTAAGTGCCTTGCTGAGCACCTTAACCACTAACTACCCCTGCCCCCAGATGGTAACGTCAAAATTTGGCATAAACAACATGAAAGTATGGATCCATCCTGCCTTGTATCAACGGTTCAGGCTGTTACTCATGGTGTAATGGAATATTTTCTTGCCACGCTTTGGGCTCCTTAGTACCAATTGAGCATCGCTGCTGACCATGTTCATCCCTTTACATACAGCAGGATAAATCGCCATGTTCCGAAGCTAAAATCAGCTCAAATTGGTTGCTTGAACATGATAATGAGTTCACTATATTCAAAAGACGTCTACATGAGATCTCCAGATCTCAATCCAATAGAGCATGTTTGTGATGTGGTAATTCAAATCATGAATGCACAGCATCATGTCAATATGAACCAAAATCTCTACAGAACGCTTCTAGCACCCTGTCCAATTAAGATCATGAAGCATTATGGCAGTGCTGAGGGCAAAGGTGGTCCAGCCCAGTACTAGCAAGGTGTAAGTAATGAAGTGCCTGGTGAGTTTATATACAATATAATATAATCAGATTAAATGGCTCTGAACACTGTGGACGTGTAAACTTGTGCATAAATGATTCAATTGTTCTATTGCACAAGCCCAGGTGACGTCTAGCCTACTAAAGCCTACTTGTTTACCTATTTAAAAAAAAAAAAAAAAAAAAAAAACCCACTAATGACTCAGAAATGCCATTTTCTTGTCCGGTGTGTCTGGACTACTGATTCATTTCCTTCTTCCGCTAAAGTTTCATCTCCTTGTTTTCATAACAAATTCATTCAAATTACTTCTTGCCAATATCAATCTTTTAGTCTTCGCACATACTGTATCGAAACCACTTTAAAATATTTGGCTTATAACATGAAAGAAGAGCACGGCTCTTCTTCATGCAGGTGAAAAAGATGAAAAAAAAAAAAACTCTGTACAGAGAAAGGCATATCTTGCTTTCCTTCAATTTCCATACTTTTTTTTTTCTTTCCCCAAATCCATGAAATGAAATGGTAAGAAAATCCGGGCTCGTCAATGAAAACCTTGAGACACGCAATTAACCTGACAAAAGACTGTTACACACAAACAGGCTAATCTGTTTATGGACACCCACCAAGGCTGTGTCACAATAAAAAGAGAAGGTTGTCGTTTAATCGATTGGATGTGGGAAGTGGTCCTAATGTTCTCTCTGACTGTGGGAAACCTTCCTAATTCTGGGTAATGACTCAGTCGTATGGCATTTCACTGAGAGAAACTCCGCTCCATTCACTGAACCGAAACCTTAACTGGTAGATCAGGCCTGGCCATTGTGGGTATTTTTGAATAGTTCCCTGTATCAGGTTCTCTTGTGTCGAATCGGTTCAAGCTTGAGGACTGAAGCATTTCGGCATACGTATATGAACTCGATTATGGGTTGGAGTGCAGCTTAAGCAGGATGAATTAAATAAAGCAAGGTTTGTTTTTTCTCTGAAGACAGATTTCTCAAGCCTTAAAATGAACAATACTGTACATTTTCAAGATCATTTCTTTCCATAGAAACCAGAATGTTCGCTTTACAAACTGTATGATGTATACATATTGCTGATACCTATTATAAATATATAAAATAATGAAGAAAATCTTAATTCGCGTAATCACATTTTAAGTGATATATGAATTAAGTAAATGATTCGTTCACATTTTAAGAATGAAAGAATGGCCATCGCCTATAAGCCACAAACATCTCACCGTGCCGCGTACCTACTTAAGAGAGATCTGCAGGCTGAACTGCTGCAGCAGAACTAGGAATAAACAGTCAAGTGTTGAGAATAATCTGGGTTTATGCATATAACTGTATGTGTGTGTGTGTGTGTGTGTGTGTGTGTGTGTGTGTGTGTGTGTGTGTGTGTGTGTGTGTGTGTATATGGGGGAAAAAGCTGCATCCTGCCTGGCTGCCCTCATTTATTGCAGGGGAAAAAAAATAAAATCCTTATCAAACATATCTTGGATGATAGTTTCTTTAACTCAGTGCTCCCTTCATTAGCTAAATTCAATTAAGAGACACGTTTGAAAAGACTCAGCAGAAAAGAAAGCAAATTGGATGCAGAGGATATAAAGTCAGAGGAGGAAAAGCCCTTATTAACCTTCTGTGTGTGTGTGTGTGTGAGAGAGAGAGAGGGAGAGAGAGAGAGAGAGAGAGAGAGAGGGGGGGAGGGAGAGAGAGGGAGCTGCGGTGCCAAGCACACTGTAGCACTATAACAGGAGGGGTGTGAATGTGGGACGGAGAGGCTGCCCACCTCTGACAACACTGAGGCGGCTTACCACTAAATCAGCCTCTCTAATTACCAGACTCACCTCCCTGCCGGAGCAGCTCGTGTCATTCCTAATGTCTTGGCATTGTAACACAAAAAAAAAAAAGGGGGGGGGGGGGCGGAGAGAAAACAGCCCTGAGGTACAGTATCAGCTTGACGCTTCGTTGTGTAAATAAAATCCTGAGCAAACGGCGTACTGAACAGAAAGGAAATCTCATAAACTGTCACATGCTATTCTTATTGTTATGGCTTATCATACAGTAAGTGTAACTGTGTGTCTCGTGAGATCTGTAAACTACTCAAACACTTTTCCAGATGTACACACTCCGTACATCACTTCAGACAGGATATGTAAATTAGTGCATGACAGTATGTGGGAAGGGTTGCGTATGCCCATGCGAGTGTTTACACATGTGAATAGGCTACTTCTGTAAAATGTCAGGATTTCCCCTGCAGGCCCGAGCGCGGTGCTCACAGGGTGCGGTGTGCCTCATGGTTTCAGCCTGAATACGCCATTGTTCCTGATATTAGGAGGAGCCCTTTCAGACGATTGTCTCTGAATGTAACCAGACAGCTCGGCCCTGTTCTTCTGTGTTCGCGTAGCCTCCGGCGGTGCTACTATAAATAGACATTTCTTCTGGTCCTACGTACCACTAGAACAGATGAGGATTTCAGGGAACCTCGATCGTCTGTACTATAACATTGGTCATCTATTTTAGATTGAAAAAAGTCACAAGTAATTACTAGGAGTGTGATGACGCACTCAGTTCATATTCAGTTCAGGTGGTGTCTCGAAACAAGGCAACAACACAACAAAACAAAACCTCAACACGTTTCTTGTGCTTTCGCTTCAAGCTAAAAAAACAAAAAAACACTGAAACTAAAGTTGTGTATCGTCCTGTGTAATGTAATAAAATGCAACATGGCTATAAAAAAAAAAAAAAGTCATGTTACTGAAAGCATGTAGCGCTCTGTAGCCTTAGCTGTGTTTTTGAATGCTGTGTTCTTCACTACTGAATATAAAATTCCCAATCGCTGGGGGAGTTGCTGAATTTATATCAGCGATGCCTGTGAATGCAATTTTGTGGGTGTTGCTTCATGAATTGATCTGGTTTTAAAGATTAGTCCCAGATTATTCATTCATTGCCAATCCCGCTTTATCCTGTATACAGCGTCGCGGGGGGTCTGGAGCCTATCCCGGGAGACTTAGGGCACGAGGCGGGGTACACCCGGGACAGGGTGCCTTTCCTTCACAGGGCGCGCACACACACAGACACACACACACACAGACACACACACGCACATGCATGCATACTACAGGTCATTTGGGAATGTCAATTAGCCTAATCTGCATGTCTTTGGACTGTAGGAGGAAGCCGTAGCACCCGGAGGAAACACACCAAGCACGAGGAGAAAACTCCACAGGACCGGCAAACCTCATGCACACAGACCCAAGGCAGGAATCAAACCCGATAAAGCAACACTGCTAAAAACCTAGCCACCGTGCCACCAGTTCCAGATTATTACACAAATGTTTGATGAATTCAGCACATTTATATTTTATTCTAGGTTGTAAAAAAAATTTGCAGGCTTCTCATGCATTTTGTTATACAGTACACAGCCACAGTCTGTGCTGCTTAAAGAGAAATATCCCACTCACAGTAGTGCTGTTGGTATGCTCATATTCGGTACAATATTCGGTGGATATTGCTTTTATACAACGGTTCGGCATTCATCATCAATAGATTGTGATTTGTTTGTTTATTTAATTAATTGTTCAACTCCGCCTACGCACATCCTTCCGCGTTAATAGCCGGCGCCATCCTTAATAGCATTAAAGCCAGCGACTGACATTTAGTGTAATTAATGATCATTAGAACCAGCGGCATCAGGCACTTTAACCAATCAATGTGTCAAAAAAAAAAAAAAAAAAAGTTCTTGATACCAGAGAACAACGAGCATCAATCCCTCATGCTAAGACACTTTACAAATAGAAATTCCCAAGTTATTAGTATTTGACATGTTTATTAAAGTCATACTGTTGTCATGTTGTGAACCGATTGGTTATTCATACCTCACACTGAGGTTAACATGTGTGGGGTGTATGTGCTGAGCGCTCTACTAGCTGATACTACACAGCGCTCTCCTGTTGGAATTAACCAAATATTCTAAAAAGAGAGGGGTGCCTGCATGAACTATTCAGACTTCAAATAAGAATATAAACATACAGATAAAACCTTTTCTGTTTATCTAATTAAAACACAGAATTTCCCTTTCTACAGAAATCTAATTTAAAAAAATCTAAGAGAAGACATGCTGCCTAAATGTAAATGCGCACTATGACCTCTGATTAGAACAGATCTGCGGTGAAGATGAATCGAGATCCTCATGTTGATTTCACCGTTAAATAAAAGGTTACACCCATAATCACAACACTTCGAGCAGATACTCTAAAATTTTTTTTTCATAAATAAATAAATAATAAAAACAGTCCCAGATGAAAGCTCTTGGGTACTGAACCCAATGACCCCTGCTTCACACCAGGTCAACAAATCCTAGGACACCAATCAGAGATCATCAGAGGTCAGAGGACATGGAATTGAGCTGTACTCACCTGGTCTGGCGCAAAGGGATGGGAAGAGAGATGCAAAGAAAAGGATCGAAGGTGTGACTCTGTTTAAGGCAATGAGGACATGTCAGAGATGACCTAAGAAAGAGAGGAACAAAATGAATATAAATATACAAATATATTGGGATATTAGAATAGGGTTCACCCACAAGGTTCTTTTCTTTGGGTGTTCTACTTGAAAGCTATCTGAAAGAGATATCCTCTAATACAGAGTTCTACAAAGAGCCTTTAACAAACCTTAGGGTGCTAGATGGAGTGTTTTTTATTTTTTTAATAGAGCAATAATATAAATGTATAATAATTGGGAAATTGCTGCATCGTAAAAAAACAGCACATCCTTTTATTAGAAAAGAAACCATTTCTGTGTTGGTGCTTTCCTTTGCTCCATAACTTCATCGACAATTATTTTCTAAAAACACACTCTGTACTCTTTTATCGCTTAAACGGTAAAGTACCTACATGTACAGTAAGCAGTAAGATCAGCTAAACAGGAAGTGATATCAGGCAAAGCGGAGTTAAAAACTCGATTGAGAAAACTTTTTTTTCGTTTTCACTAGACGGATGAAACGGATAAGCAGAAACGTTTCCAGTTTATTGCATCATCCTTACCACTGCCTTTAAAAAAAAAAAAGAAAGAAGGAAAAAAAAATGCCTAATTCACACATCTGTTTTGCCTTAAAAATAATGCAGAGTTTCTCTGTAACTGACAACTGGATGCTCCAATTAATTGATCCCAAGACATATTACAATATCAATCTACTAATTATTAAATAAGAACTAAATACAAAATCTCAGCTAAAAAGACAAATGGGAACAATTACAGCATCGACATTCAACACCCGGCATGTAGAGGGTGAGAATGAGAGAGAGAGAGAGAGAGAGAGAGAGGTTTAGAGAGAGAGAGAGAGAGAGAGAGAGAGGTTTAAGAAAGGTCTATTCAGCCTCAGCCAGCTGCCTGCTCCCTCGTTCAATAACAGAGCTGCGGCTCACCCACTGAGTCTGTGTTCCTGAAAAGACACCAATCAGCTGTAGCTGCTCCCTGCATACAAACAACTCACTCCAGCTGCACAGATGAGCTGCTGAGTGCTCTGCTTAGGGCTGCCTATACACCCGGTACACACTAAGGCTTGTAAACCACATGTGCAGACGTATTTAACTTCATATAGCATCGCGGCACCCTTTAAACATGCGGTTATCAAAATCAATAAGAAATCAAATTAGGCTGAGTGATGTGACAAAAATACTTGAAGAACTTCCATACATACATATTACGACGCATGAACCATTTATATACTGTACTTTTACAGGTTCCTTAGATATTAGATACTAAACCTGAATTTCGATAACACTATGCCTTAAATAATAATAATAATAATATTAATAATAATAATAATGCCTAAATTATGTAAGGCTGAAGACAGCATTCCTTAGAAAACATGCTATTGTCACATTTTGAAAATAGTCTGCTCTAGCATATTTCTCCCTCCGATGAAACATGAAAATCTCCTCTTCACGCATGGCGAAGGATTAATACTATGCAGGAGAAGAAAGTTTCATTCAGGATTTATTTTCACTTTCATTTTAAACCCATTCGATAAACGGAATTGTGCAATATCGCCACCAGTTATGATTAGAATCTGATAAGTTTAGGTCAAAGCCTATGTTTTTGATGGCTGATCATTTGAGAGAAAATTACCATATGCAGATACAACCGGTGCTCAATTCATAGACTACCTTTATTTCTCTATATAATCCCCTGCTGGACTTATCACAGCGTTTCACTAGTGTTCGGATTCCATCACGGTAGAAAGTTTCCTCAGATCTGGAGCCATGATCAGCCTGCTACATGTCTGAAATGCAGGCCTAATAATTGTGTGTACAGTTCCCACAGACAGATGCGTCTTTTGGTGACATTGATTTTCAAGGATCAGGCGTTCCACTCGCTGTATGTTCCCGGGAATGACTGCGCTGAGCTCCGAACCACCTCGGCCGGGATCGTCATTTACAGATGTCTTTAAAACGCTCTGTTCATAGACCATCGTTAAAATGCTTTATTGCAGATAAGAGTCTCATCATCGTACTGTGTTTAATGTCTGCTAAAAATGTCAATCAGTTTTACACCTTCATTCAGGAGAAAGTTAATCGCAGGTCCTGTTTTGACTTGAACACTTCTCACATATTATATTACTTCACTCTTACTTGTCTCAATGGAGTACAAATCGAGAATGGAATTAAGGTCTGTAATGCAAAACTGAAAGTGAGTCTCTAAGAAAATATGAAGCGTATGAACTGTGTGACGTATGAACTAAAGGTTGGGGAAATAATTCAAACGTAATTAATCTAATCAACGTATTCTTGCCCAGTACAATTATTTCTTTTTTTTTTCTTTTAAAATTTTGATAATATTGTACATTCCACACTGCACTGTAGATGGTCACATACTGTCCCTTAAAAACATATTACTGTGTGTAGTCATATGACAAACAAACAAAATGTATATCCCAGGTTTTTACTAGTTGAGCCATTGAGTTTCAGGTTGAAAAAATACATACTTGTAAAAATTTGATCCAAAGGGTTAATTCTGATATTTGATGCAAACATTAATTGAAGCTCTTGACCGGTGTCTGCATGATTTTATACACTTTGCTGACTGGTTAATTAAAAACTGCATAAATGAGCAGGTATACAGGTGTTCCTATTAAAGTGGACAGTGAGTGAATATTTATCAAGCATTTAGCCAGAATAGCCAGACGGCATGGTGGCTTAGTGCCGGCTTGCTCCTACAGGGTCCGGGTTCGTTTCCCGCCTCTGTGTGCTGGGGTTTGCATGTTTTATCCGTGTTTGATGGATTTCCTCTGGGTACTCCGATTTCCAAAATAATGCAGATTAGACTAATTGCTGTTCCCAAATTGCCCGTAGTGTGAGTATATGTGTTTACCCTGTGATGGATTGGCACCCTGTCCAGGGTAAACCCGGGCCTAGTGCCCTAAGTCTCCTGGGATAGACTCCCCTGCGGCCCTGTTTACAGGATTAAGCGATATAGACAATGACTGAGTGTGTGAGAGTGAGTGAGATTAGCCAGTTGAATGTCTAACAGATATTGGTTCACACTACAAAACTAAAATACTTCCTGTCCAGCTGTCCGGTTTTGTCGATATAAACTAAACTTACAGAAATCTTCCAAAATGGCACTATAAGTGAACCAGCATGTCCCTGTGAACACCGCACTGTGAACAAAGGACGGAGTTTTACAGGAATACGATACTGCTCCATTACGATCTATTTAATCGTGAAAAGGGATCTTCAGTAGGAAAACAGGTTTCCTCTACCTTGCTAAAGAAGGAAGACAATGTTGAATGAACTAGTTTTTCTGCATTATTTAAAACAATTCAGTGGTTTAAAAGGCTATTTGGTGGGTGTCTGTGTTGGGTGTGTAGTCATGATTGAGCCAGGCCACTCCTTATGCCACAGATCTCTTCCTAAGTCCTGTTTCAATGCACTGGAGTGTATGTGTACAGTACCCAAGTCATTATGATGTCATGGTGCGAGACTGTGGATGTAATGACGCAGGACTTGTTTACGAGAGTACGGGAGATAAGACTGAAGCTGTGCTGTGACATTGTTACGAGCCGGCACACATCACCAGTTTGGTATTTGCTCGCTTTAAATTGGAACTCTTTCATGAGAGACAACACAAATGAGCACAAAAGCCTCATATACCACAGATATTCCTTTTTCTTACTCTTGCCACTTCTGCTGATGATCCTTCTGACCTGGTTCTTGTTTGTATTACTGTATAGCTCTAGTCAAAGACATTTGCACACCCTGGATTAAAGTATTTGGTTGCATAACAAATAAGTTAAGGTTATCTAATCTGAAATGAAAGAAATATAGGCGGGGCGTTCAAGTCAAACCAGGACTTTTGATTGTCACAGTTATGAAACCAAGAACTACTTTATTAGTGCTTGGATATTATTGAGGGAGAAAGTTCTCTCAGTACGCCAGAGCCATGATCAGACTGACTGCTTCATGTTTGAATGGCTGGCCTCCCAGGAAATCACTTGAAGCATGGTCAGGACTCTAAGGCTGCGATGGGATGTGCCTATAACACTCAGTCAAGTTCCCTCTAATGTGCAAGTTTGTGGTGTTTGAATGATTTTGTGTACAGTTCCTACATACAGCACCTTAGGGATTAATTAATTAGTGGATATTACAAATTACTCAGCAAGAGTTTTCTGATTAATGCACCAAGTATTCCCCACAGTGGCCAAAAAAAAGAAGTCTTTTTTTTTGGTGTGTTTTTAGACCACTTGGCAACCCTGGCAGCTCTTCTGTGTGGGGCTTGTACACTGACGATGGTGACGGGAAAATAACCTGCTGAATTGAACACAGCTAAACAAAAGTATGTCTAAAATGTTTAGACCGAGTTGCTGGATGAGTGTATTTTTGACTCTCAACTGCAAAAAAAATCACTACCTTTAAGCACAAGCCTACTGTGAAAGCATCTTGACTTTTTGTCAATTTTGTTTGAGGCTATGTTGCGGTTAAAGTTTGTTGTCTGTTGTCATTGTGGCAAATGTTCCAATTTCAGATTTTATATTCAGCTGCATCGTGTTCCAATGTGTTCCAACATTTCAGATTTTTTTTTTGTCTTTGTCAATTGTCTTTTTTTTTTAATAGGCTTTTAAATAGATTACTTTTTTTAATGTCTGAATGAATATACAAGTCAGAAACAGCGGAGAGGAAAATCCCAAGGATGAGAAATTCAGCTTTGGTGAAAAACCATTGACTAATGATTTACAAACACTGCTTCCTTTTTCCTGGTTAAATATTCACACAACTCTTGTACTCTCAGGTGTACTAGGAACAGATTAATGGACATTTCAGTGTTTTTAACATACATGTTTACCTACGGTATTTGGTTACAAGCGTAATGACATGACTCAGTAACTTGGCAGCCAGGAAGAAATATTTAGTTGTCAAAACATTGTAGTGACATACATTTGGCAATGTTTCAGATGCGGGGACAGCGTATGACGACGTTTTAGGAAAAAAAAAAAAAAGACTTCAATGGAATGATGTCAGAACAATGCTGACTATATGCCGATTGGATAATGAATGATCCTAACACAGTGCTGCAAATGCGACTTCAAAACCAAACATTCGGTTGCAAATAAAAGTTAATCAACATAAATCCTCCAAATAAAGACTAAAATTTTATTGCTATGAGGTTGTATAGGCAAAATTGAAAAAAAGTCATTGGACCATTCTAGTAGCAACGTTGTACCAACATTGTCCCACTGTCGTGTGCCTACCTTGAACATCATCGCAACATCATTACAACCAAATAAGGGAAATCGTCCAACATTAGGCTTCTGCTGGAAGTGCAAGTGGAAATGGTACAGATTAAAGAAATATGAACAAATTGGTTGTTTACATAACTTCAGCAGCAACCTCATTTCTCCTCTCGTCTGTTCCAATCACTCAGCTTTAAGTTTGCTATTTTTATGTCCTTGAACGATTCATAGTTCACTCTGTGGCTTAACTAACAAAAACATTGCTCTGAAACTGGTCAGGTACAGGGACTGTAGAGCCAAAAATAAGAGCTAAATCCTGATTTCCAATTCCTAAAAAATATATATATGAAAAAGTCTCTCTCTTCGAAAGAGCGTATGGATATTTTCAAAATATGAACAAATTAGGGATGGCTCAAGACTTTTGCAGAGTGCTGTATCACTTCAGATTCAGAACTGTGGGCGTTATGTAATACCATTTGCATTATATCATAATCAAGAGTGTTATTTATGACTCGGTTTTAGAGTTATGGAAGCAAGAACATGCACGGTTTCCAAAATTATGATTCTGGCACATAGTGATGAACTACAGATCTGCAAATAAAACTTCTCGTCTTAACAGCGCCGTAATCATTTGCATCAATTTGACAGAATTTTGTCGAACGCAGTCGTTTCCTCTTCTCACAGTTGGTGTTTGTAAGAGGCATAACACCTCCCGAAATACTATAGTGCAACAAGACCACACACATGCTAAATGATGTGTTTTCATTTTTTTTTGTTTTGTTTTAAAAGGTAGGCTTACAGACAACAGAGCATCTTAAGACTCTGTTTACCTCTTAACAATACTTTACTTAAAAAAAAAAAAAAAAATCATCATTTCATTTGAATTTTCATGCACTAATCCAGTTATTATTATTTCGTAATTTGATCATTTATTTATTTTTTGTAAGTATTCCCAAGCACAGGATGTCAGACATTCATGTACTGACTCATAGCTGAATACTCTAGCTGACTGAGATTAAGATTGTGAATATTTACTCTAGTGGATGAAGGTATTTGATTTGATTCTTCCCAGATCAAGCAAGATTCCTAAGGATAAACCTCACACAAATCCCCAAACAAACTGAAGTTGTGGCTAGTTGTGTAACTTTTTCTCTCTCTCTCTCTCTCTGTTTGTGTGTGTGAGTGACATAATCTCAGCCTTGCAGCAGTCTGGATTGGACACGCTCAAGTGACACGCTGACGTCGGAAAGATATCTAGTGTTTCGGCTTGGATGCATGCCACTTGCCGAAAACTAAACCACTTATTTACCTTTTCCTTTTTAAGGAGACAGTGAGAAAAAATATATATAAAAGATGTCTTTTGAGATTTTATAAGACGTTGTCTTTTACAAATGCTATCTGGAACAGTGGATCAATAATTGCTTACGCAATGTACAGTTTATTGCTATAAGTGCACACCGATGAGCCATAACATTAACACCACATAACAGTAGCACTGATTATCAACTAGTCACAGAGTCATGGGCCCCCAGGGATTATTGATGTCTGTGGGGAGCAAAGGCTATGCAAGTCTGGGTTGATCCCATAGAAAAGCCAATGTTGACTTTGATAGAAAGGTATCAGGACACTGAAGGCACCACCTTGCAACTTCGCTTGCAACTTCAAGGATCAGATTTGTTTGTGGAGAACATTCCATGGATGCTCCAACAGATTGAGATGGGGAGAATTTAGAATCCAGATCAACAATCTTGACCTCAATCTGGTAGAGCATCCATGGAATGTGTTAGACAAACAAATCTGATCCATGAAGACACCACCTTGCCATTTCCCTTGCAACTTAAAGGATCTGCTGCTAGTGCCGGATACGGGTGGGGCCTCGAGGGGTCAGGGCTATTTTGGTGGCACAGAGAGGAACCCTCATACTATTGAGCATAATGTGTTAAGGTTTTAATGTTATGGCTGATTGGTGTATTAACATAAATTTTATTTAGCTACCACGAGCTGAAGCTGTTTCCAAAATTGGAAAAGGAAAAAAAAAAAAAAAACAGCTTCATAGGTTAAATCATGTTCATACCATTCGAGCTGGCAATTGAGTTGGCACAGGCCTCCAAAAAAAAGGATTTGGAATCGTTTGAAAAATCCAATATTGATGTCATGCAGTCTGTAACCCATCAAAAGGTTAAACTGATGACAAAACTTCTTCTGAATTATGAAACCAGCCTTCCCAGTTATAGGGCTGGACCACAGCGCAGATACTTGGACATCTGCCATTTTTTTATTTTTAAATTTCACTGTCCAGATTATTAGGAACACCTGCACTTGCATGACATACAGTACAGTCATTTAATCCGGCAATCAGATGGCAACATCACAATGCAATATATATTTCATTTATATCCAGATACCTGAGAGCTTCAGCTTAAGTTCTCATCAGACATCAGACTGGGGAAGGGTATGATCTCAGTGACTTTGTTGATAACAGATGGGCTGCCTTAAGTATTTGTTACGGTTTGCCTGTATTCCTCCCTGTTTTTGTGTTCTTTAGGAAAAATCATCATCAGGTGGTAGCTTTCAAGTCCAGAGCCTGGCCCCAAAATTCAGGAGTTCTTCTTCAATTTACTGATAACATTGAGAGCTGACTCCCACATCTACAGTAACATATTTACAGTGTCATGCCATCCTCCTGTCATTAATCACAGTGCAACTGTGGCCTAACTGCATTAAGTGAAAAACCTACAGTACACGCGATTATTCGCTAAAGCATAAATTGTAACAATACAGAGCTGAAGCCAGTTCTAGTGACGCATCGATGCCCATCTAATTAAGAATATGAGTAGAAATCTGTCTACTGCGGATACAAAACGCGAATGCCCTTCTGATCTATAAGAAGCACAGGCCTGCGTCTGGGAGGTGAAACACTGAGATAAAACGAAAACTTAGAATGATGCGTATTGATTGGATCAGTTAATCAGACTCTTAAATGTCTCATTGAGCTCAAATTATGTCATTAAACGCTAAATCATTAAATAACACACTTAGTCACTGATCACATCTGTCATGCTGTCACAGTGGCTCGGTGACTGTGCGTCTTTCTCTACTACACTATTCACCAGACGTAACGAGTTACATTTACTCCGTTACATTTACTTGAGGAACAATTTACTTCTATGAGGAGTTTTACTGCACCATACTTTTTACTTTTACTTGAGTAGATTTGTAAAGAAGAAACGCTACTCTTACTCCGCTACATTCGACTCGTTACTTTTCAACTATTTATCCTTTACATGCAGCCGGTAACTCCACCACCTGACTGTTTTACCAATCAGACGCAGCAACAATAATCACATGACTCTGTTTGACCAATCAGGTCAGGCGACATAGTGGGGGAAAAAAACCTTCAGCCGACGTTCTATAAATTCATCCTGACTGTGAATCCGTCCTACATACGCTCATTGCGTTTCCGCGTCGTACTCTAATTTTGCAGAACGCCCATAAATCCATATGTTAACTTTAATTGTACAAATAATGTTACTTTAACAGTCTACAAATATATAAGTATATTTCAGTACAGAATTAATCGCCAACACACATGTTGTACATTTTTATGCAAACCAAAGAATATGCAGAAACACTAAAATATTAAATATTTTAGTAATCGAGTATTCTACCAAAAGTTTTATCGGTTAATCAAGTAATCGGATAAAATGTACTTTTGCTTAATTAAACTTATTTTTTAATTTAAAAATGTTACATATTAAATGTAAAATATATAAGAGAAACAAAGATTAATTGGTTTCCTTTTTAGAAAAATCTACTTTTATTTTTTAAATGCATACAGCATTTTATCAAAAATAAACAATACAAGGAATAGCTTAAAGTTGACTGAGATAAATTAAGTGCATTACGGTGCCATACATTCTTATTCTTAAAGCCTTTTTTTCCGATGCAAAAACTAAAAAGGAAAAAAAAAGGTATTTCAAATGACTTTTAAGTATCTAAAAAACTTTCTTGCTGGTTTCTTCTTCTCTTGGCTCGCTGACATTTTCATCGCTCCCTTCCATTTTGCAGGCCGCAACAGAACGCTCCCTCAAATCAACACACAGCTAACTGCGTCTCCTTCCGCTTTGTGGGTCACGTAAGCGCTTCTTCTTCGACGGTGTTTACTGGCGGCTTGCATCCGGAAGCGCGCTGTGTCACGCCAAACAAATAATTGCGCAAAAACATAATGCAAGCTTTTAAAATTAATTAAAAGAAGCTTCAAGGCCCAAGATTTTGCCTCGACCATTTTTTGTAATCGAATTACTTGAGGAATCGGTTCAGCCCTAATACTGTAGTACTTCAGGTTCTGTCGCATTGGCAAATTCTTAAGAAAGGGGGGGAAAAAACTAAAAAATACAGAATTTTTGCAAAACAAAAATGAGACACTGTTAAAGGAATAGAGTTTCTCTGTATTGTAATGTATCTGGGTGCTGGTCTGATCCATGAGCTGTCTTGTAAGCGTGCATATATTTGAATCAGATTATTTTGACATGTACACTATGCTGCTTACACCACATAGATTAACACATTAACACTGATTATTGATTATATACCAGTAAACCGTCCCACAGGATCATGGCCACCCAAGGCTCCCCCCATGGCCACAGGGACCAAAGGCCAGCCTGCCTGGTCCGATCTCACAGAAAAGCCAATGCAACACTAAGGACCAGAAGAAAAGACAATGCTGGCTATGACAGAAAGGCCCCAGGTCCCATTCTGATCAAGGATGCTCCAGACAAACAAGCCCCATCTACGGAAGCCTCAGCAACCGACAGCACCCAAAGGATCCACTGCCAACATCCTGGTGAAAACAACACAGCACATACAGTCCCAAGAGGTTCTGTGCAGCCAGGCCGCAAGAGGGCCACTATGGGAACCCAAAACCTAGGTGGTTATAATGTTAATGTTTTAAAATTATGGCTGATTGATGTGCACTATGAGGATAACTATTGTTGATTATTAAGTAAATATAAATCCTAAAATCCTTATCGTTATAAAGAGGCTTTGTACGACAAATCCCAACCACACAACTGAGGAAAACCGAAGAAGCTGATATCAAGCCTTACAAATCCTGGCCATGGGGTATGTTTTTCCTTGAAGGTTGAAAACATCATTGATTCTTGTGTGTGTGAGAGAGTTTAAGGTTGAACTGCACTACGTGGGAGGGTGTATGATGAGTACCTCCTGGATGTTCTTGTTTTAAGCGAGACTGGAGTGTACTTTGTGAAATGCAGGGTTAACATACTGGCTCAAAAACACTCTGATCCCAATACCTTGGGCTTAGAACCATAATTTTTAAGCTTAACACCAGTGTTCCACCAAAATTGGAAATAACTATGCTACACTGGACGATTCTTCTTTTATAAGTTATGGAAAATGAAAACCTTTTCCAACCACTATACTGTATTACAACACACAATGCATAGGACACTATACTAACTATGTCAATAAAAGTTATACAGCATCATGTGTCCAACTAACTGAAATATGTACTATGTTAAAAAAGTAATTAATTAAATCAAGGTATTCAGATATATTTTCCTCGTCTCACTCACTTATCCTGTACAGGGTCGCAGGAGGCCTGAAGCCTATCCCAGATGACTAGGGTTACAGAGCAGGGTTCACCATGGACGAGGTGCCAAATCATTTCAGGGCACAAGCATACACACTCACACACTACAGGCAATTTGGAAATGCTAATTAGCCTAACCCATGTCTTTGGACTATAGGAAGAAACCATGGTAACCAAAGGAAACCCACCAAGTACTGGGAGTACATGCAAATCAATGAACACAGACCCAAGGCAGGAAGATCAATATTGGAATATTGAGGCAGGCCTCTGACCTACATGTGGTACTGTCGTTGGAGTATAGTATAGTAACAGGCACTCACTTGTACTGGGCCTGAAAGTGCTCCTGTACAAAACTGTGACGTACACCAGGTTGCTGATCTGGAAGCTCAGAGATGTCCAATTCCTCCCCTCCGTCAATATCCTGAAACGACAACAACAAACAAAAACAGTGATTCGAAATGCGCCGAAAGCTTCTGTCAGATACAGTACCATCACTTTTCCTTTAACACATCTAAAAATATTAAAGCGTTCACTTGTACCAGGAACTAAAAACAGTAATGTTGCATCACTCAAATGCCACATTATTTTTTGCAGCAGAGATTTTCCTGAGCTGGGATCAATAGATTGTAGTGTTTTGTAAGAAATTACAGAGACAAGTGGGTTTTCATCTATCTGGTGTGATCTCAAGCCAAACACCTCAAGTTCTTCTCTTGCACACTAGCTCCTTTCACACAGCCGGTACAAGGCGGGAATATTGCGCTGTTGTTGCGCCTCTGGATCCTGCATGAAAGGAACAGAGGTGGAATCAGAGGTCGTTGCTGTCGTGCCTTTAATCTGGGAGCGGAGGGAGTAACGGGCGAGACGAGCTCTTTGTGAAAAGGGAGTATCACATAACGGAACTGGGGTCTGGCCTGAGACGCGTGATGCATGCGACAGGATCTTACATAGTGTAGAGTAGATAAGTTGCAGTTAGTTCATTCCGCCAACCATGGAAGGATACGTTATTGGCAGAGTATAAATGACTGGTTAAACAAACCATTAAATCATAATCTGTCAATAATGAATGGTGTTTGTGGGACTGTTGTATAAAAGCAATATCATACTCGAGGTCGTGGTGTTGAGAGAGTGTTGATGTGCTACTTACCATCATGGCTTTGATACCTTTGGCACTTGAGTCACACTCTTGTGCCTACGACAACATCACAGCTGCCATGATAACCAGCACAACAGCACTCTCTCTCATGTGATATTGCTTAAATATACACCTGTGACTCACAAAACTCACAACGTATTTACATCATGATAGCTAAGAAGCAGGGAATGAGAAGTTTTATGTTACAACCTGAAGATAACGTCAAGGTTTCAAATGAAATCTTCTAACAATGAGGTGCTGGGAAAAAAAAATTAATAAATAAATTAAAAAATATATATATAAGATTCAAAATGCTACTCAAGCTGTTTTTTTTTTTTTTCGTTTACAGAAAGAAATCGCCAGATGTAGTGTTTGTAATCCACCTCTGGATCTGATTTTTGAATTTTTAAAAAACCTTTGCCACCAAAAACTAAATAAAATTTCTTGTACCTTATTATTTATTTATTTATTTATTTATTTATTTATTTGATACCTTGGGCATAAATTCAAGCCATGAAATATTATAAGAAAAAAGAAAAAATACATTTCTCATGCACCACTTAATGTCTTTGAATTTGTTAACAAAAAGGGCTTTTCAATGCCAAGTGAGAAGAAGAGTCTCTTTTAAGCCGTTACATAGCAAGTACATCTCTACGGCTCTATCGTCGTGTTTTCATTTAAAGCTAGAAAGACTTTGCAAGAAGATAAAAAGCAGGCCAGGTAAAACTTATTGAAAGAAATCATACATTCGAGACAAGGTCATCAATAGACAGTGAGGGAGACTGGTACAGCTGAGCACTGAGAACTCACAACAGGCATGTAAATTATGGAGAGATGTTGAGTAGAGAAAAAAGGCGAAGGGGGATTTGGTTATTGTCGATAGTGTATGATAAAAAACTTCTTGATCTCTTCTGATTTCTTGGCGAAGTTCAGATTTTAAGAAAACAACACATTCAAAATTCAAGTATAGGTAATCCAAAATATCGGTGTCTAATCTGAAATAGGAGGGAAATTCATTTTGTGGCAGGACATAAATGAAATCTGATCTATTAAACTGTCAAAGTGGCTTCTTTGCACTTGGGAAATGCATTTTCTTCTTTCATTATCGACTTCTCCCGCTTCAGGTTCTGTTCCTCCCAATCTCTCACCTTTCCCTGGCATTTTCCTCATGCTTCTCTTCTTTTCTCTTCCTTTCTTTCATTAATTCTTACACTTTCTTGCTTTATCCCCCATTCTAATCTAATTCCCCTCAGCCTATAATTAGGGTCTTGAAATGCATGCAAAGTGGCACTTGAGCATACGATGTGGGACAAAATAGTCTGCAGCTCCGTTCTTAATGGCTGGCGAGGTCGAAAGGTCCAGTAGCGTCTCTGGTGGACTTAAAGCAGCAGAGACACGCCTTTCAGTGCAGACAAGTTTATGAATGAATTATTCATAATGTAGGAAAACTAACATAAGACAAATTTCAAATCCACACAAGTGAAGACTTGATACTGAAATGAATCATCATGCATTATCAATATCCAGACAATGCCATGTTGAGTAATTTGTATAGTATACAAACAAAATATGGTTAAAGTTTGGTAAAACATCTGCAGGAGCTTATTACAGATGTTAAAAGAGTCTAATCTTCTCAGGGAGAACAACTATCTCTGTCTTTTCTTGTACAGCTAGTACATGTTCACTAGCCAGTCCAGTCGGTCATCAAGCTGTAGTCTCATATAATAGTAAGATTTCACCATGTCAACATTCACTCCCTAAATGGAGACAGGTAGAATGGGAGACACGGACAGACAAAAATCAATCACCGTCTCTTTTGTCTTGTGATGTTCAGCTGGAGCTGGTAGCTGGCCATAAAGTCCTCACCAGGCTTCTGTACTCGCCCTCCCGTGTGTCCCTAACCCATACCACAATAGCAGGGTCATCTGAGAACGTCTGCATGTGGCACGAATCTGAGTTGTATGTAAAGTCAGAGGTGCATACAGTGAACAGGATGGAGATGAGGACAGTTCCCTGAGGTGCTCCTGTGCTACCGACTATAGTGTCCGAGATGCAGTCCCTCGTCTTGACATACTGCGGCCTTTGTTGGAGTTCATCTGTAATCCAGAACACCAGATTTGAATCCACATGCATGTCAGTTAGCTTGTTTCTCATTAAGTGGGGCTGGACTGTGTTGAAACATATAAGCACCTCACAGCACCTTTCCCCTTTTCGAGGAGGTATAGGGTCTGATGGAGCAGATAGAGAATGGCATCCTCAACACCAACCTTCTGCCTGTAGATGAACTGTAGGAGGCCTGTGGAGATGGTAAAACATTTTGAAAACGTTCAAGCGTCTTCATGATGTGAGATGTCAGCACCGCAGGTCTTTAGGCCGCTCTTCTTCAGGACTGGGATGCATCATGATGTTTTCAAGGCAGCTCTTGAGATAAAGCATGGATAAAAATTGAGACAGTAGTTGAGGGGGACAGGAGGTGATAATAGAATAGAATCAATTAAAGAACTGGTTGAACTCATTGGCCATCACCTCATGCCCAACAATTACACTGTCCTTCTTTTTATATATTCTGTGATGGTTCACACACCATCCTAGACCTCTCTCATGTTGTTTCCTGTAAATTCATCTCCACATTCCTTCAGTATGTCTCCTTGCCCTGCCTCAGACTGAACTGGAGTTCTTTCTGAACACATCTGAGCTCAGCCTTCATACCATCCTTAAACCCTTTTCTCCAGGTTCTTACAACACACTCCAATCAGTGTTTCAGATTCTCCTCAGCCAGATGAGACCATTTTCGGAATGTGTTGGTTGACTCAAGACAAGGGGATTGTAGTGGAGCTTCAAGAAGACAAGATTATGGTCTGATTTGTTCCTGGTGGGAAGAGAGGGGCGACACTTCGCTAACCTACATACAGCAGGTCTCTTATTCTGTTTTTTTCCTTTCTAGTGGAAAAAGCCACAAACTGATGAAAAGAGTGTAGAATCCAGGGTCAAATGAATAAAGTCTCCAGATCTTTGTCAGTGCAACAAAAGCACCAGGATGTTGTGTTTGCAGCCCTGCGATATTTGTAAGAACTGCTGTTTCAGGTGAGAAGACCAAAAGATGTTCACTGGGTTTCGGTAAGGTCAGGGCTCTGTGCAGGGCAAGGAGGTTCTTTCACTCCAACCTCGGCAAACTATGTCTTCAGGGAGTTCGCTTTGTGCATGAGGTCAGTATTATGCTGGAACAGGTTCGGACCTTTTAGTTCCAGCGCTTTCGACTTTTAACTGGCAAGGCAAATGTTTGACCGTTACGGTTAGATGTTCGCCAGCCTTTGGTAGCGAAATACAATGTAGCGAAATATTTTTATTTCAGTGACTTCAGTAACTTTTGAGCATGCAGCTCTATCAGCTGTGTCACTAGCTAAGTGGAGTGGGGCATAAATACATTCTGCTATTATCTTTTCACAGAGGGAAAGGAAAAACACTTCAGAGCATGCATTCTCCACCCTGCCTTATCACCTCACTGAATCCTCTTGACCGGCCCGGTCACTGCAGGGAGTGAAAAACAGAGTGAGAGTTCATACGATACTTTCAGTCTGCTAATAATATAATAGTAGACACGTACACAAAGCTGCTCACACTTTAACGGCTTTCAAATGGCCAGTAATCTCTAGATGTTCTTATAATTTAAGTTAAAATGGCAACAAAAAAAAAATGAAATCATGTGCATCACACATTATGCCATTATGTAATAATCCTGTATAATTTGTTATTTTCCATCTAATCCACAATAGACCACAATGGAGCATGCTGTTATAAGAAAATAATCCATGACTGAATGGTCAGGTGAGGGGTGTAAAAAAAAAAAAAAAAAAGTAAACAAAAATTCCAATAAAAGTATTTGTGTCCTTGTAATAAAACACCAATTTGCTCAGGACCACAATCTTATTTTCTTTATTAAATTACACAATAAAAAAAAATCTACTTAAATTATGTTTACTGCTGTGGATCATCAACAAACAAGTTACTGCATATTCAGTCTAACTTGCAAAGTGAAAAACTGAACAACACTTGAATCTGGCCCTCACTCACTCACTCACTCACTCATCATCTATACCGCTTAATCCTGTATTCAGGGTCATGGGGGGCCTGGAGCCTATCCCAGGAGACTTAGGGCACATGGGCACAAATCTGAAGTCATATTCGTAACCTTATCTATCTAGGTTAAACCACTACAAATATTTTTTTTGAGGTTAACAATTAAGACTACAGGATCCTCATGCAACAGGCAGCAGGAAGATTCATAAATCACGAAGCGCTCCATGGTCGAGTCATGACATTTAATAAATCACATACGGTGTAGTACAGGTGAGGTAACCATAAATAACTCCGTTCTCTCCGACGCTGTAATAGAATAATCCAGTGTAGTAATAGCTACCCTAATGATATAATAAACAAAAGATCCATGTTAGGTATGCATAATATATTGGAAACCAGTTCCTAAATGCATGCACAAACTGAAGTGTGTTTTCCTCTTCATACAAACGCATTTATGGCCGATTACACAAACAGTCAACAGAAAAAAAAAAACTGAAATACATAAATTCTGATGACTGATTATATATTTTAATAGCTAAAAAATGGGGCAACAGTGTTTCCTACACTGGGAATATTTAGGTGGGACCTTAAACCCTTAAAACTAAAGCAGCAACACAATGACGGTGTAAAGAAAATAATAATAATGTGCTTTTAAAATGCAGAAATTTTAATATAGGAATGACATTGCTGCACATTTGCTCACCAAAAATGCATACAATTGTTATCATCATCATCATCATCATCATCATCACCGAAACAACCGACAACAACCATAAAAACGTGATCTTATCAGTCTGTGTTATTTCTTTGCCTATGTGGCCTATTGTTTTACATTTTTGCTCAGTCATTTTTGTATGGTTGATGAAAATTTAATAAAATTCATCACAACCTAGGCAACAGTTTCCTGATGTGATACAATTAGATAGATAGATAGATAGATAGATAGATAGATAGATAGATAGATAGATAGATAGATAGATAGATAGATAGATAGATTTAATTTAGTGTCATTGGATGTCATTTAGTATAATTTGTATTCAGCAACAAAATGCACTTTAGCATCTAACAGAAGTGCAAATATAAAATTGGATAATTACTGCTGTGATTAATATGGTTTAGCTGGCAACAACTGATGCAGTGAGTAGCTTCTCATTTCTTAAACTACCATGTCATAAGACATATCCTGTGGTTGGGGCAAAGTAACTTTGTTGGAGAAGCATAAAATGATATTAATTTATTCATTATAAACAAGGAGATTGCTAAAACTATTAAAATCGGGTTAACAACTACTGTATAAAACGCATTATTAAAACTCTGAAAGGATAGAGGTGAACCATCATCATCAAGGAAGAAATGTGGTCAGAAACTATTTTGACTGATCGTGATCAGAGATTACAAGAGTACAAGTTGCAGCTACGTCTAATATTGAAAGTAAAAGCATTTCCACACCAAAAGGGAATTCAAGGGATGCGGAAATAAACAGCTGTGCAGCCTTAAGAAAACGTATCAGTGAGGCCAACTGGAAATAAGGCTTTAATTTAATAGGAAGAATAAATGGACGTCGGAGCAATGGAAAAAGGCTACGTACTCTGATGAGTCCAGATTTACCCTGTTCCAGAGTGATATGTACATCTGGGTAAGATGAGAGGTGGGTGAAGTGATGTACAGTAGGCACTCGGCATGATTGGTACAAGCCTGTGTGGGTAATGTTGTTGTCTGGGGTTGCTTCAATTGGTCATGACCTGAATATACGGAATGACTAAATAAAGTTTTTCCATCGATGGATTTTTTTTCTTCCATGATGGCACGGGAATATTCCAAGCTGACAATGCCAGGAGTCATCGGGCTCAAATTGTGAAAAGAGTGGTTCAGGGAGCATGAGACATCATTTTCAGATATGGGTTGGCCACCACAGAGTCCAGACCCAAATCCACTGAGGAACGTTGGGATGTGCTGGAGAAGACGCGCCAATCCGGTTCTCTCATCGTCAATGCAAGATCTTGGAGAGAAATTAATGCGGTTCTGGACGGACATGAACGTAGTGACATTGCATCATCAGAACGATGCCACTGTGAATGTGAGCCGTAATCAAAGCAAAATTAAATTTTAGTGTGCGCGACTTTTTTCTTTTTGGCATATACAGTTGTGCTCAAAGGTTTGCATGGAGAATTTGCAAGATGTGTACCAAAGAAAACATGAA